>QEPC01003796.1:3080752-3105861 GCA_003113815.1 Sphenodon punctatus | reverse complement strand
ACCTCAACAGTCAGAGGTCTCATCCCCTAACTGACTCATCTAATAACTATTGATGGACCTATCCTTAAAAAACATATCTTAAGAATGACCTGAAATTATTGTAAGGTTTTAGATTTTTTACTATTAATGTTTGAGTGTTAGTTTTTGAGCTGAAAATAAGTGATATCTATCCAAATTTTGTTGATGCTTTTCTTTAATCTCAACCAACTAAATGTATTCAAAAGACCCATTTGTGTTACCCTGCCCTTATATTCTCAGATGTGTTGTTAGAGCGTTCAATCCTCAACATCCTTATACAATAAAGTAGTGTTTATGCAAAATAATCTGTTTGATTTTTCTTAAGAGTACTTGCTTGAGTAAGAATTCATAGCATCAAGCACATTGTCATCAAATAGCATTGAAAAAATGGTCCTAAAATGAATGTTGAGTGTTTAGTTCCCATTATTACTCCATTTGGCTTTAGAAAGATTTCATCTAGCATCACTTTGATGGCAAAGTCAGTGTCGTCTTGTGGCTGAGGTGCTGGATTGGACTTGAGAGACCAGAGTTCAAATCCTGTCTTGGGCATGAACTATCTGGGTCACCTTGAGCAAGTCACTATCTCTCAGTCTCAATTCCCCATCTGTGGGAATTGTTAATAATAGTAGCAGTAGTAGTCATTTTGAATCCATACCCATCCTTTCCCAAAAGACTCAAGGTAGCTTACAATGGCATAGCATAGCTAATACAAATAGATCAGATTGGCCCCACAACCCAACCAATCCACAAATCCGCTCCCTATTGTTAATATAATAAAAACTAAGCAATATAACACAATTAACCACGTCCCTCCTGACTCCCACTCTTGCCCTTGTCTCTAACTGAAGGGAGTGATAATGGGTTGTTGTGAAGGTGAACTAAATTAGAGCAGTAAAGCACTTTGAAGTTAACAGGGAAAGGACTAAAGAATGATAAACAATAATAATACATGTGCCTTAAACTACTGAATCTCTCTGTAAGGGTGTGAAAATATCAGCTTGTAATGAAAAGCCATTTCACAGTCAATTGACCTTATCTAAAAATAATAGGAAAAGAAGCTACAGGGGCGCAGAGACAACCCATCTTGGCAAAAAACAAACAAAATGTAAACTTGACTGGATCCTCCTGGAGGAGGATTTAAATGACTCTTTGCTCTTAACCATCAATTGAGAGAGCTACATACAAACAACAGCCATTCCATGAATGTGTCCATTATACTCTTTGTCTAAGATCACAACAATAGTCACTCTTTATTGAAGAAAAGATTATTCTTCTATTATCGACCAGCTCCCCCGATCGCCTGGTTCAGCACACAACTGCCAAGATGTACAGGCTCTCTGCATTTTCAAATCACTGCCAAAACACACAAAGTAGAGCCTTGACTGCCTGGGGCTAACTTACAGACTGTAGAAACCACACCGAAAGTTTGGGAGTCTTGACAAATTTCTGCAGGATCCCCCCCACGCCCCAGCCCACTTCTTGTAAAGAAGCAGAGTTCCTAGTCACAAGGTTTGTCATGAGAAACAAAGGTGCTGGATGCAAGGTTGTGTTTTAACTCGAGCTGGGGGTTTGCATTAACAATTGTTGTCTTCCTTTTGGTTCCCCCTACCTTTCAAGCTTTGGAGGATGAATGTAGAACCTTGTTACCCACGCAAGGTGAGAAGAGAACTGGCTCTTTTATCTCCTGAAGTGGCAAAGCTAGAAATCTCTGCTGTTGCTATTTAAACACTTTCATCTCATGCCAGCAAACAAAAAGCTCAGGTACAACAGGATGAATGGCAGCGCTTTAGGAATGTCATCATTTTGAAAAAGAATAGCACATTAGAAAAATAGACCTAGAGGATGGAACTCAAGGTTATGGGTTAGGCAGTACAAGGGCATAGGGATGGACAAACAGAACCAAGTTCGGAAATTCGGTTTGGTTTGGTTCGGTTCGAAAATCGAGTTCAGTTCGGAAGTTTGGTTCAGTCGACCGAACTATTTGAGTTCGGTCCAAACTCCAAACTTCCGAACAGAGTTCAAGCCCCATTGAACTAAATGGACTATTATCTTATAGGGATGGGCGAACAGAACTGAGTTCAGAAATTCGATTCAGTTCAAAAATCGAGTTTGCTTCGGAAGTTCGGTTTGGTCGACCGAGCTGGTCGAGTTCAGTCCGAACTCTAAACTTCTGAACCGCATTTGCCCATCCCTACAAGAGCATGCCATATTGTCCGCATTCATGCTGTATGCTGAATAGTTCTATAGTAGAGCTGAAGTAATGATTCATGGAGTGGGAGTAATGATGCTGTCTTTGTAGAAAACAGTCTATTAGCCACCTCCCCTGCAATGCAGACAGTTAGGCCCTTTTAAAATGGGACGCAGCTGGGGGTGGTGGTCTGTGGGCATGCCGCTGCCGGGGTGTGTGTGCACATGGGTGCAAACCCATCCCCCCCCATCCCGACAATTGCCCCCCTGCATGGATCAACCAGCATTTTTGCCAGTTGATCTGTGCGGGGGCGATGGCTGCAGGTGGGTGGGGATGAGTGCTATGTGGGAGCATGCATGCATGCCCACCTCCCACCACTGTACAAACGAGACGCACCTACACATGCCCATGCAGTGGACATGCATGGGCATGCGTGGGTGCATCTCGTTTAAAAAGAGCCTTACTGAGATTTTGCCTTCTTTGCTTGTTCCTGTTCAGGAAAATGTCCATTGGTAGTTATTTTGGGTACTTTCTGGTACTTTTGGTACGTGCCAGCATGTCGGTCACATTAGCAGGAGAAGTAGGCAGGCGCAGACCAGTCATGAGAGAGGCAGCTGTGTTCTCCTCCCACTTCTCACCACCTTCCCTGCCCCATCCCCAACTGGGACAGATGAGCACTTGGAGGCAAAAAAGGCATAGGACCAGGAAATGGGAAAGCAGCGACACCAGGACACCTCTGAGAGCACCACGTTGGCCCCCTGCCGTGGCATCAGTACAACAGCCTTCTTCATTTAAAAAAAACAAAAAAGACGCAACCAACCAAAACACAGTCAGTCACCCACCACACACCAACACTCACCAACCAGCCAAACAACACAGCCAAACCAAACACAAACAGCCAAAACACACTAACCGAACAGCCACCCAGCCACACACACACTCTCTCGCCATACAGCTCCGCACGCACTCGAATTTCCAGTTTCTGGCACAATCATGTGCTCTCGCGATACTTTTTCCGAATGCCCAAACCGAACCAAACATGACCTAACCGAATGGCTGAACCTGAACTCGGTGAACAACCCAAACGCATGAACTGAACTGAACCGAACGCATGAACCCAAACCGCAACCTGTTCGCACATCCCTAGTGAGCTCACTTCAATGCTGTTGTTCTGAGACTCTTGTGGCGAGACCCTTTTGAAGGGGGGGAAGGCACAGCAGCGAGGCTGGCCTCACTGTGTTTATGAAGGGGCTGTGGAGGAGTAAGGTGTTGTAATTGTGTATATATCTGTGCAACTCAGTTAAACTTACTTTCTCTTATTCAGTACAGTGGTAATGGGGTGAAACCACACAAGACAGAGTGGGGAGGCTACCACACTTAGGGTAGACTTACACCACTCTGGGCAGCTAGGGCCCACAATGCAGTGTATTGTGTGCCTGGCACCTGCAGGATGTTCCCATAGCCTCAGGGTGGGGTGAGCAGCTGACTGCTACGCAATGCGTCCTTGTAGAAATTCCAAAGACGCGTCATGGAACAGCCTTTCCAAACATGGGGTAAGGCTGCCCAGGACACACTTGCCGCACCATGTGAGGAACACCACTGAGAGCCCTTGAGCAGCAGGTGCTGTTGCCCATCGCTCTCATTGCCAGGGGTGGGATCTTGGTTGGGCCAGGGGAGGGAGGAGGGGCAGAGCCAGGCACCTACTTGACTGGCACCTCAGTCCACCCCAGCCATGGTAGCAACTCCAACAGTGGCTGGCTCTCCCAGCTTGCTAGTGATTGCATGTCCAGCTCCCCACGCTGGCCCTGACTGTGATGGCAGCGATTGCCCACCATGAGGCTTTGTGGAGATCCGGCCCTCTTCTGCCTGTGTGGCTGCACCCAGTGTTATTTCTGGGAGCAGAGTGTGTGGGGCTGCACTGAGCACAGGGCCAGCCTTACCACAGGACAACTTGGGGCAACAGCCTCAGGCCCCACTTTTTTCTCTACTTTTGGAGTCCCCACAGTGGCTTCCATTTTCAACAGGGCAGGGTGTGGTGGCCCCATTCCTCCCTGCAGAGCCCCAAACATGTCCACCTGTAGGATCCCATGGAGGATGCCCCCGAGGGAGTGGGGCCACAGGGAAGGGGGGAGGGGCCACCACCATGGGCCCTGAACATTCTAAGGCCGGCCCTGGCTGAGCAGGGAGGAGCAAAGGAGATTAAGATTTCTGCTCCCTCCTGCACCGGCCTTCCCTATTTTGGCTGTACCTGTTAGTGCCTTTGATTCCAAGTTTATACAATACCTAGCACATTTTGCCCTCCCTCCCCCCCAATCTCAGGTACTTGTGGGTAAGGCAGAAGGAACGATATTACAAAACCTCATGAAGGAAGCAGGGCTATCAGGTAAAGTGATGAACGGGTCGCTGTAGGTGCGCTGTGCTCTGTGATCTGCCGTGGCAAGTTCCTCCCTCTTCAAACCCCCTTGGAAAATAGGTGTTGCAAACCATTTAACCGGTATTAAAAATAAAAATAAAACAATCCCTTTATGGCTGAATGAAGCATTGAGGAAGAAAGTACTAACCCCCTTAACCTCCTCCACTCTCCCTGCAGCATGCTATTTTTGAGTTTCAATGTCTTCCCCCAATTACAGTAGTCATGTCCCCTCTAGCGACGAGTGCTATGCGGCACGCAGGACACCTGAAAGTGACCCTTTTTCTCATTACCTGTACGAGACCCGCCTCTCCCCTACAAGCCTCTCTCTCTCTCTCTGTCCCTTCCCCCTATCTGGAGACTGTCGGTGTAAAAGCCTCTGCAGCTCCTGCCATCTGGACCAGTCTCCCCGCCCTGCGGATCCATTTCATTTCAAATCTAAGATGAAAAGCCATCTTTTTTTCCCCTTGTCTCTGCCTCTGCCTTTCTCTCTTCCCCTGCTATTATGTATTATTTATCTTTGTAACTGCATGAGAGATCGGTCACTTATCAGCAAAGGCTTTGACAAGGAGTGCAAAGTGGCTTCAATTAATTAATTATTATTATTATTATTATTAACAAAATTTGTATCCTGCTCTTCCTGTCCAGAGCAGCTAACAATATATAAAAATATAAAACAATTTTGAACATTATAAAACAGTCAGTTATAAAAGCAAAAACACCCCCTCCCCCCCAACCCTACCCCTCGTCAAACGCCTGACAGAACAGCCAGGTCTTGCAGTTCTTGCGGAAGGGCGGAAGGTTCGAGGCCAGACGTGCCCCCACCGGGAGGGAATTCTAGAGGCGCAGCGCATAGGGATGGGCGAACGCGGTTCGGATGTTTGGAGTTCGGACCGAACTCGGTCTGTTTGGACAGCCGAACCAAACGTCCAAACGGAACTCTCGAATAACCGAACAGTTTGGTTGTGTTTGGATGAGTTCGGGGGCAGGAAAAATGTCTTTTCAGGGCAAAAAAAAAAATGAAGTTTCAGTTTCTGTCAAGTTGCAGCTTCAGTTTCGGTTTTGTTTCAGTTTTGATAGTGCTATTTTTGACTGTTCGGCCAAGTTCGGTCAACCCAAACTCAGCTCAACTGAACCATCGAATCTGAACTCGGGTTTTGAACCGAACGACTGAACATCCGAACAGCTGAATCGCATTCTGTTCGCCCATCCCTAGCAGCGCAGCCACCGAGAATGCCCTATTCTGTGTGGCCCCCCAGGGGACCTCCAGTGAGGCATCTCCGGACGACCGCAGGGGCCGTTCCAGAACCCTGGATTAAAGCCCAGAGTTTTCTTTTACTAAGTTGGTAACTCCCCCCCTTCTCCCCAAATTTATTTATTTATTTATTTATTTCTGGCTGAAATTGTGGTGGCGTCATTCCTGTCATTAACAGGATGGCTCTGTCAGGAAGCAACTCCCTGCAGGATCAGGCCCCAAACAGTCACACAATTACACTCACCTCCTCCTTCCTGACTATCACTTGGAGGGCATAAGGCCCTGCTTGAAAGGAGTTGAGGCAAAGGAGAAGTCACATGCCCCTTTCTGATGTAACAACACCCCTTACGGAGCATCGGGATGTTTTACTGGGGTGAGGTCATGTGTGAAAAGGGGTTGGGAAAGTCATTATGGCACATCCCCTGCTACCCTCAGATGCCCCAAGTTCCCAGGAGTGCCCCTTGCTGACCAAAATAATTCAGAACATCCCCCGAAGCCCTTGAGAGTCATAGGTGAAAATCTGGACTCTCCTGGCAAAACCCTGAAAAGTGGCAACTTTACTCACAATTCCATCTCATATAAATGAAACCAGATGTGCGAACAGGACAGAGTTCGGATGTTCGGATGTTCAGGCTGAAAACTTAGTTTGAGTTTGTGGGTTTGGTCTGGCAGAGTTTGAACCCCCCTGAACGTTCAGAAAGTTCAGTCCCATCAGGAGGTTTGGGGTGCTCCAGGGACACCCAGGAGTGCCTGGGATGGCATGGCAGACCATCGGAGACCCAGCAGCAGCAGAGATCAGGAAGGCTTGGCGCTTGGCACCTTGGGTTGCCTGAGCAGGCAGGCTTGGCGCTTGGCCCCTGGGGGTGCTGGTGGCACCAGGGCTGGCCGTCTGAGACCCAGCAGCAGCATCAAAGATGGGGAAGGCTTGGCGCTTGGCACCCTGGGTTGCCTAGGCAGGCAGGCTTGGCCCTTGGCCCTTGGGGAAGCCCGTGGCATCAGGGCTGGCCATCTGAGGCCCAGAAGCAGCAGAGACTGGGAAGGCTTGGTGCTTGGCATCCCAGGATGCCCAGGCAGGCAGGCTCAGTGCTTGGCCCCTGGGGGGGCCTGTGGCACCAGAGCTGGCCATCTGAGATCCAGCGGCGGCAGCATCAGAGGCCAGGAAGGCTTGGGGCTTGGTGGATGGCACCCATAGGGGGCAAGGCATTGCAGGCTGGCATCGGTGGAGCACCAGCTTGGGGCTTGGTGGCTGGAACCCCTACTCGGCCAGGCATTGCAGGCTGCCAGGGATCGGTGGAGCAGCGTCAGAGGCCCGGTCAGGGCTTGGTGGCTGGCACCCCTACTCGGCCGGGTGTTTCAGGCTTCCAAGCATCAGTGGAGCAGTGGCAGAGGTCTAGCCAGGGCTTGGTGGCTGGAACCCATGCTCAGCCGGGCATTGTAGGCTGGCTGGCATTGGTGGAGCAGCAGCAGAGGCCCAGCCAGGGCTTGGGGGCTGGCACCCCTACTTGACCGGGCATTGCAGGCTGGCTAGCATCAGTGGAGCAGTGGCAGAGGCCTGGCCAGGACTTGATGGCTGCCACCTCTACTTGGCTGTGTGTTGCAGGCTTCCATCCTACTCTCTGGATCAGAACAAGCTATTCTGCCAATTGGTCAAGCCTTTCCCGGTGGTGAATCACATGGCCACCCAGTAGCAGACACTGGATTGTCGGGTCACAGAACCCATGGTAAAGACAGCGGAGGCAGCATTGGCACCAGCAGCAGACATTGGATTGTCCGGTAGCAAAACCCATGGCACATACAGCAGAGGCAGCATTGGCAGCAGCAGCAGCAGACATTGGATTGTCTGGTAGCAGAAGCCATGCCACAGACAGCAGAGGTGGCATTGGTGGCATCAGCGGACATTGGATTGCTAGGGCACAGAACCCATGGCATAGACAGCATTGGCAGCAGCAGCAGACATTGGATTCCCTGGTAGCAGAATCCATGGCACAGACAGCATTGGCAGCATTGGCAGCAGCAGCGGACATTGAATTGCCAGGGCACAGAACCCGTGGCACAGACAGCAGAGGAAGCATTGGCAGAAGCAGCAGACATTGGATTGACCAGACACAGACCCCGTGGAAAAACAGAGATGGCAACAGCAGGATTTGCCTGTGTGCAGCACCCATGGAGCCAGGATGGTAGGATTTGCCAGGGAAGAGCTCCCATACAGCAGCAGATGGCAGCAGCAGGATTGTGTGGGCACATTTGGATTTGCCAGGGCAGAGCACCCATGGACCAGCAGACAGCAGCAGTGGGATTACCAGGCCAGTGGGGCACAATCACCCAGGGTTGCCAGGGCAGGCAGACAGGCACCTTGGCATGAGAGGTAGGCAGGCTGGGGCAGGGCTTCATCTTTGCCCAGAGAGCAGGCAGACAGGCACTTTGGCATGAGCAGAAGGCAGACTAAGGCAGGGTTCGAGCTTGGTAACCAAGGCAGGAAGACAGGCAGCATGGTATGAGCATTGGAAGGCAGGCTGAGGCAGGCTTTGAGCTTGGCCACCTGGGCAGGCGAGCAGACAGGCAGCATGGCATGAGCATGGGAAGACAGACTGAGGCAGGCTTTGATCTTGGCAACCTGGGTGGGTGGGCAGACAGGTAGCATGGCATGAGCATCGGAAGGCAGACTGAGGCAGGATTCGAGGTTGGCAACCAGGGCGGGAAGACAGACAGTGTGGAATGAGCAGAAGGCAGACTGAGGCAGGGTTTGATCTTGGCAACTTGGGCGGGCGGACAGACAGGCAGCGTGGCATGAGAGACAGTAGGGAAGACAGGCTGGGACCTTGGCAGGGCACTCCAATAGGCTGGCAAAGACTGTGCAGCATGCGAGAGAGAGAGTCAGTCAGATAGGCAGGCCGAGATCATCTAGTCAGAGGTCGACTGTCAGGCTTACAGCTTCCCAATGCCACCCTGCGTCATGAGGTCAGTCAGATAAGATGACCGAGGCCATCTAGTCAGAGAGACAGAGAGGCAGGGCGGGCGCCGGGCATTGAGAGGGATGGACAGCACCCCAGCAGCAGCAACCCAGATTGAGGAGGATCCCCGTCCCAAGACTACCCCTGGCATGGGATGGCATGTGCCACTGCACCATCAATCCATGTCCAGGGGCAGCTCAGGGAATCCTAGCTGCGGAAAGTTCACCTTTATAAAAAGCAACTGCTCCATCAACTTGGCCCCCAGTCTCAGGCGGTGTGGCGAGCAAATGTCCCCCGCCATCGAGAACACCCGCTCTCTGGGGACACTCATTGGTGGGCAGGACAAAAGACCCTGTTGGCCACTTTGGACAGGGCCAGCCACATGTTGGTCTTGCCGTCCCAGTAGGTCAAGGGATCACGGCTGGGTTAGATGCACAGCTCCTCCTCCAGGTAGCTCTCTACTGCTGCTGAGGCACTGTCGTACTCCCTCATGTAACTGGCCTTTGGCACCACCTCCACCACTGGCCTCAGCCACGCTGCCTGCCCTGCTGTGCACGAGCCCTTGCTCGCCAGAGTGCCCTGCACATACAAGCTGCTGCTGGTGGCAATAGGGGTGCTGCTGCTGCTCAGCCTGCTGCTAGTGCTGCTACTGCTAGGGCTGGGGGTAGGGATAGACCCCGCCGGCTGAAAGGGGTGGCTGCTCCCACCATCCCCAGGGCGTCTTACTGCTGCTGCTGCTGCGCACGCTCAATAGCCCGCTCTGCCTGCCAGACCCTCTCCACCAGGTCACCCTTCCAGTGCCCATAGAGCGCTGTCTAGCATGCCACGCTGCCCTTGACCCTGGGGTCCAGCATGGTTGCCAAAACATATTCTTCCCACTGCAGGAGCTCATCAAAGCGCACCTTTAGCCCTGCCTTCAACTGCAGCACCAGGTAAACCGCTTCTTCCACCAGCTTCCTGCCCTGAGGGCCACAATCCCACCCCTGGAGAATCTTCTCCAGCCTCCTGAGGAGATTCTAGACCAGAGGGGTCACCTGGCTGATGGTATACATTGAGGAGCTTATAGTCTCCGGCATGGCCTGGAACGGTCTGAGCACAAAGACCATGTGAGTCAAGATCTCCCATTCCACCCCATTATACCCTGGAGGTGCCCCACTGTACATCACCAGTTGAACCTGATGCAAGGTGGCTTTCTGCTCGAGAAGCCGCTTGAGCATCAGGAAGGTCGAATTCCACCGGGTGGACAAATCCTGCACCAGCTGGTGCACTGGGGAGTCTTGCTCTGCCTGCTTCACCCAGAGGTCGCTGCCCTTCATGCTCTGGTTAAAGAAACCGGCCAGCTTCCTCCCCCTCTCAATCAGGGAGCTAAGGGTACCTGCCCCAATCCCCTTCTCCCCCAAGCCCAGAGCGTCCCTGACCACCAGGTGAAGGGTGCGTGCAGCGCAAGGGATGCTGGTGAAACCCCCCTCATGGTCTGCCCTCAGTATATTGGCCATGTTGTCCGTCCCCACACACCTGTTGGTGAAGGGTGCGCCTGGCGTGACCCACTCACTCACCATGGCAGTCAGGGCTAACTCGATGTTCCGAGCAGTGTGAGGGCCATCCATTGCTTCTTCCTGAACCAAGACCCACCTATACCCTGCTTCGGGACCCCTCCTGCCACTGCCAAACACTGCCTCTGGGTCCTGTCACCTGTGCGCCATCACTGCCAGGTAGGCGTGCTGCACGTTCCTTCTCGACCACAGGTCTGTGGTGAAGTGGATGGTGGTACCCCTTGCCAGCTGCTCCCTCACCCGCTCCTTTAAAACCCGGTACAGGACTGGCACCACCTGCCAACTCAGGGTGGTGCACGAGGGCAGCTTAAACTGGGTGGCTTGGAACCCAATCAGGTGCCTAAACCCCATGTCCCCAACCACCAAGAAGGGCTGCCCACCCAGCGCTATCATTTTCCCCAACATGCGCGTGGCTTTCAGTTGAAAGCCATGCCGCCTTTTATGTCCTGCAGCTGCCGATGGACTTGGCAGCTGCCCCCACCCCAGGTCCTCCATGGTGCAATGACACCACTGCTGCTCCCCCCTAACAGTGATACCGCTCCTGCTGCTAGAGGCAGCTGTTAGAGCAGAACGCTTGCCCGCTGATGGAGGCGGATGACTGGTTGCTGCAGTCGGGAACCCGCTGGCATCCACTGCCCCTGCCTGCCTGCTTAGCAGCACAGTGCTGTGGCATCCCTTCAGGTGCCTCGCCATGGACGTTGTGCCATGGTTGGTGAGCACCTGCCCACACTTCACCACCTTCTGACACAAAGTGCACTGCATCTCCATGGGATCATCCACCTGCATCAACTTAAAATGTGCCCATACAGAGGATTTTTTGCCTCCTCCTGCCTTCTGGTCCACACCAGGTGACGCACCACTGACAGCGCTGCTGGGAGGGGCAGAACATGGTGGAGACACAGCTCTTGGAGGGACAACCATTGCATCAACACCAGACATCTCCTCCGCAGGACTAGTGTCTGCCTCGCTGTCCCCAATCAGAGTGATGTCCCACGAAGGGGAGTACTGGAACCCAGAGGCTGATGGACTGCCCACCATGCTTCTTCCACTCTCCCTGTGCCCCCTATAGCTGCTGCTGCTACTGCTGCTGCTCCTCTCCCTGCTGCTATTGCCCGGGGATCGTGCCCTGCCTCTAGCAGCTGGGATGGGATCCACCAGCCCTGTATTGCTGGGGATGGATCACCTCAATAATGGGGGTCAGGGACATTGGTGGCCCTGGAGGAACATCCGTCCCTGAAGCACCTGCACCTGCAGCCGCAGAAGAGACAGCCACAGCCTCCTGGAGAGCAGGCTTTCCAGTGCCCTGCATGGCAGTGGAAGACGCTGGCAGGAGGAACCACCAAACCACACCTCTAGTGCCACTTCTGGGAGCCTCTGAAGCCCGACTGCCAAAATCAGGCCTGTGCAGTTTGGGGCATGGTGATGGGCTTGGGCTGCTGCTGATGCCTGCTGCCACTCTGCTGGCACAGCCCCTGCCACCTCTGCCATGTGCTCCATTGCTCACCTTACGGGCAGCAGACTGGCCTCTCCTGCTTCCCTTCTCCATTTCTCCCACCCAACGAATGCACATGAAGATTTTATATATTTTTTAATTGATTTATTCAAATTTGTAATCTAATATTATATATATCTACACGAACTCTAACTGCTATTAACTATTCTAAATCCTATGGATCTAAATGGAACATTATCTAATATCTACAAAGGCCTAGTCCTACAAATACATTATAAAATATTAAAACTTTATAAATTATAAAATTCTAATTCTAATTATAAAATATTATAAAATTATAATAAATGAAAAATATTATAAAATATTAAAACATTATAAAATATTAAAACACACTATGTCTATAACTAAGCTAACTCCTACATCTATCTATCTATCTATCTATCTATCTATCTATCTATCTATCCACAGGGATGGTATGGCGGGACACACAGACAGTTCACAACAAACAACACAGGGAGGGGTACAAAACTGAAATGAAACCTAAATCAATCTAATCCTACTTTAATAAATCCAAAATCAGGGGAAGGGAATCAGGGATGGAATATATACAGGGAGGAGGGAAGAATTCGATGGAGGGTAGGGAGAAAGAACACAGGGAGGGGTAAAAAATAAAAATAATACCTACATCTATCTAATCTAATCTAAATAAATGAAACTATGGAGGTAAATGTGTGGAAATGGGTGAAATAGGAGGAGGATGGCAATGGATTAGGAACACAAACTGCTGGGAGAGGGCGACTTCTGAAAACGCCTGCTGACAGGATCAGTGGCTAGCTCAGATGGAATTGGAAGGGAGGAGGGTAACAACTTTTGTTACTTGCTGCACCCACCTTACCACAAGCCCCATTGGCTCCGTGCAGCCTAGCCCGTGGCCAATCACAGACTAAGAAGTCAGTGGTCTGAGGAAAAGAGGGATGGTGATTGGACAGGCTGGCTGCTAGTCCAAGTCTCTCCACCCTTGGTGCCAGGAAGTCTGCTCCTCAGCTGCCCTCACCCCTGGGCCTGCCAGTCCTGTTTTCCCCGCCCGAACTCATCCAAACGCGGCCAAAGTGTTCGGGGCTTCGGGCGTTCGGTTCGGCCTTTTTGTCCGGCCATCCAAACTGGCTGAGTTCTGGCCGAACACTGAATGTCTGAACTGCGTTCTCACATCCCTACTTTCTTAATTGAGGCAAGCTTTTCCCGGACCTTCTGGTCTCCACTCTTACCCTTTTAAGTAAGTCCCTCATTAGGCCTCACAACCTAGGGCCCCATGGTCCGCTACAGCCCAGGGGTAGGCTCTCCTCAGCCCATTGCTTCCCTTCCTCTCTTCTAGTGCTCTGTCCTTCCCTGCCCTTGGTTGGCCAACTGGCCATCCCTCATGATGCAGGGTTTCCACTTGGTAGCCCCAAATTCCTGAGCCCCTACCCTTGTGGTCCTGCTTGGCAGTTTGGCCTGTTAGGTCTGGTGCTCCTTTGCTGGATAACCACTTTCTTCTAGGGATGTACGAACGCGGTGCGGATGTTCAGAGTTCGGGCCGAACTCGGCCTGTTTGGATGACCGAACCAAACGTCCGAACCGAACATTCAAATGGCTGAAAAGTTTGGAAAAGTTCAGATGAGTTTGGATGAGTTTTGGGTGAGAAAAACGTGACTTTGGGCAGGAAAAATGTGACTGGAAGGGGGAGGCAGCTAAGGAGCAGACTTTCTGGTACCAGGGGTGGAGACCAAGGGTGGTTTCAGGGTCAAATGATACCAATACTGGGGGGAAAAATCAATTTCGGTATCGATAGCGCTATTTTCAGATGTTTGGGTGAATTCGGCTGAACCAAACTCCGCCGAACCGAACAACCAAACCCGAACTTGGGTTTCGAACCGAACGACCAAACGTCCAAACATCTGAATCGCGTTCTGTTCGCACATCCCTACTTTCTTCTGCGCTCTCAACTGGAAGCATTCTGACTACTTTAATTAGCTCATTAAGCCCTTTCTTGAGCTCATTAAACCCTTTCTTGGGATCATTAGCCCTCAAAGTCATTTAGTCTCCCTCTTTGTCTCATTTCCTCATCTACACAATAGTAATCCCGCACCGCACAGTGATGCTGTGAAAATAAATGCATTATAGGGTGTGAGATGGTTTTGGGAGACCTATAAGCATTTAAAAGAGATGGATGGCATAGCAAGAGTGGCTATTAGGAGAGGAGCCCTAATGGACTAATTTAGGAAGTGTCTCCCTCCCACAACATAAGAGATGGCACAGAAGAGAGCAGAAAGGCATCAGTGGAAGAAAGAGAAAAACAAGAGTCACTGGTAGAGCACCAGGGAGGAGTTGGAGACAAGAATGTGTAAGTAGGAGGAGGCAGAGCTGTTGAGAGTCTTGAAGGTAAGGACAAGAAGCTTGTACAAAGCACCTCTAGACTCCTACTGGTCTGGAAAGCAAGAGACCTCGTTGAAAAATTGAGCTGGGTACCGCAAAGTACCATAGGAATTACATGATTGAACCACCACACCCCGGTGGTTTCACTTGATTTTTTTATCTTCCATTTGCGGGTTTATTGTTTCCCTCTTTCATTTGACTGCGGTCGATTGGAGAGGTTTGTTTTTCTTTCTTTCCCTCCACCTTTTCTTCTTGCTTTTATGTCCTAAATTGTTATTCAGCTGTTTTGATTCAAATTATGTTTATGTACAGTTACTCGCAGCTCTGACTGTTGCCTCCTCCCTCCTGCGACTCTCTCTGATGCTCGTACATTCACTTCGGCTTCTTTACAGCAGACGCCTGGAGCAGTAAATGAAAGCAGCTCTTTCATCACCAAGCCCTTTCACCTCCAATTTTTTTTTAGATTTGTTATTAAGACTCAAATCGGTTCTAGCTTTCTCTTCAAAAGTGGTAAGCATTACCCAAAACAACAGCAACAACACACACACACAAAATCTAGCTAAACTGTAACATTATCATTGGCACTAAACCTTCTTTCTCCCATTTTTAAAAAATAAATAAATTATTAACCAGTGTGGTGTTACTTGCAGGAGGTATTCCATTGGTCCCATTGTACTCCTCAGCACACCACATGTGGCCAATCTAATTTAGCCTATGGCTAAGCAAATCCCTGATCATGGAGTCAACCTGACGATCCTATTAACTGGTGTGAGAAAATGCTAAACATTTGTTTGGGAAATGGAATGTGGAAACGGCGGTCATGGTTCGAGTTTTTTTTCCCCCTTCTCTTTCGGGTTCCCCCCTTTCTTTTAGTTTGTTATGTTATCTCTTAACTAGATAATTAACAGCAGCTGTAGAGCTGAAACAAGTACCCACAAAAATGGGTATACCATCAAATTTCTGGTACCCAAATTGACTCAAAAATATTGGGTATCTTACAATTTGATTCAGGTTCCCATTGTCCCAGAATGTTGACTGCTGGTCCCGGAATGTCAGCTTCTGGTCCCAACTGTCCATCCTGATTTTTTTGGTCGGTAACTGGAAAATCAGTATATTGGTAATGGAAACTGCTGATTTTTCAGGTATCTGGGTACTACTTCAGTGATTGAGTAGTTCATCAAATACCCAACACGTTACTCAAAAATGCATATATTTCCCACTGGTACCAAATTAGGTACCTGTTTCAGCTCTGACCAGCTGTATGAGTGAGCTGTCTAGGCTGCTAAACTCTGAAGTTCTTAGTGGTTGGAGAGACTAAGGAGCTGGATGAAGAAGGAGAGTTTATTAGCTGAGGTAGTCAGAGATAGTTTTGTTCCCCTCCTACTACTTCTGTCCCCTTTACAGGCAAGAAGACTAGGAGTCAATGAGAAAAAAATAACAATGACTGATGAAGCAGTAAATTAGGCAGCTGGGGAGTAGAGACAAAGATGGTTGGTTGTGAAAGCTGTGACATATATATATTATTTTTGATTGTAGATCAGGAGGACAAGTTGTCTATATGAAATGATGGTCCATCAATCTCATGGCAAAGAAAATCCAGGGTTTGGCAATGTAGTTGGAGACATTGATGAAGTCTAGAAGGCAGATGGAAGACATTATTAAGAAGAGAAGTGAATAGATTTTGTCACAAGGTCAGGATTTGGAAGACCCTTTGAATGATAGGACCAGGAGAGAATACTACTATAGAGGGAATGTGATTCAGAGGAACATGACCATCGGGAGAAAGCAGAGGAAAAGACCAGCCAGTGAAGGAAAACTATAGCTGAAAAACAGGTCTGATATTTTCGGGAATGAGGAGGAGACACAAACAGAAGCTATACTTGTAAAGAAGAAAAGAAGGGAAGCTAGTCGCTGCAGGAGAGAGGAAGAAATAGCTCACGAAGGACATGGAGGTCATGGGAGAAGAATGAAAATGATACTCCTACAACTATGAGGCTGAACAGGAGACAAAAGAATGTTCCAATAGAGGGACGAAGAGATGGGAAGGAGCCTCAGATTAACAGGAAGAAGTGGGTCGCCATTTCCAGGTGGAAAAGGATGGTGGTGATTGGGGATTCCCACCAAAGAAGAACAGAAGCATGTATTTGCTGACCTGATCCAACATCCCAGACATGCTGTCTGCCTGGCATCCTCCCTTTCTTTCCAACAAAGACTTGGCCACCATCATCTGTGCCTTCATTACCTCAAGGCTGGACTACTGCAATGTGCTCTACATGGGGCTGCCCTTGAAGACAGTTCAGGAGCTGCAGTTCATGCAGAATGATGCATCCTGCCACTTGATGGAGGTGAGTCACCGGAAACACATTACACCAGTGATTAGGAGGTCTGTACTGGCTGCCTATAGCTTTCCAGGCACAATTCAAGATGCTGGTATTGACCTATAAAGCCCTAAATGGCTTGTGCCCTACATCCATTCATTCATCACCTCAAGGTTGGACTATTGCAATGGACTCTACATGGAGCTGCACTTGGGTATGGTCTGGTGGCTTCAGCTGGTGCAGAACACGGCAGCCTGTCTCTTGATGGGCGTGGGCTACCGGGAACACATAACACCTGTGCTCTGGGCAATGCACTGGCTGCCAATAGTCTTCCGGGACAAATTCAAGGTGCTGGTATTGACCTATAAAGCCCTTCAATACCACCTATATGCTGGACCGCCTCATTCCCCATGTCCCTGATCGGCCCCTGCCATCATGAGAAGGGGCCTTTGTGGAGGTCCCCCAGGCTAGATGGGTAACCACTGACAGGAGAGCTTTTCCAGTGGTCGCCCCTGTGCTGTGCAACTCTCTCGCAATGGGGGTTTGCCTGGCCCCTGACCTTCTGTCTTTTAGACATTACTTGTAAGCCCTGGCTGTTCCATCAGGTGTTTGGCAACGGGGAGGGAGGAGGGTGGGGTTGGGTTGGGGATATTTTATGTTAGTTTTAATTGATGGTGTGTTTTTATATTGTATTTATATATTTTATATTTTTGTTGTTAGCCGCCCTGAGTCGCACAAGCAGGATGAGGCGGCATAAATACTGGTTCTCGGCAATATTGGTTCTTTTGCATTATCAGCATTATCAGTTGCCAGAGGCAAGGGGTGGGTGGGTGGGTATTAAATATAAATACAAATAAATAAATATCTGAAGGACCGTCTTTCTCCTTATGTCCCTTCACAGGTTCTATCATTGGTCCAGTTTCATACAACTCTGGCTGCTCCACAGCGTTGGAATTCCCTTCCCCTGGAGGTTTGCCTAAGCCCTAATCAGTGTCAGATCTTTTTAGTCAGACAGGCATTTAATGGACCGGGATAAATTTGGAGGGAGGTTGACAGAGGTCATTTTAGTTTTCATGGGGTTTTAATTATGCATCTTATAATTATGTATTTTTACTTTAAATTGTGTATTTTATTTATTGTGAGCTGCCCTTCGCCTCAGGGGATAGGACAGGACACTTATTCATTTATTACTTAATTAGTTAATTAGTTAATTAACTAATTAATTAGTTAATTATTTACTTAGTTAATTAGTTAACTTATTTACTAGTTAATTTGTTAATTATTTACTTAGTTAATTAATTAAGTAATTAATTAATTTTTGGCTCCTCAGACCCACTGACTGTGTTCCATTTCTGCTTATCTGTGTGGGAATGGATGATGATTAAAGCTAAAAAGCTTAAAGTGATTTTGAGGATCTAGGAGTGAGACTGAAGGAGCTGAAGGCTCAGGTGGTGTTCTCCCCAATCCTCCCATGAAGAGCAAAGGTAGAAGAGGTTCTTTTAGAGTTGTGTTAGGGATTTGCTAGACCCCAGATTCATATTTGAATATTTACACATATTTATTGAACATCGTTACAAAAAAAAATATTAGTGTAAATTTTTGACATTATGAGAGACTTCAGTTTTCCTGAAGTAGAGAAAGTGAGCTTGCCGTGCTGGTCCCAGATATAGGTGGCAATAAAGACAAAGTATTATTATTATTATTATTAACAAACATTTATATAGCGCCAGCAGTGTACCTGGCACTTTACAAAGTAATAAAATAGACACGGTCCCTGCCCCTAGGGCTTACAATCTGAGAGACAGGAGCTGGGGGAGAGACTTAGGAAGGGGAACAGAGGGAGAGACAAGGGGTCTAACATTCATGAAGATGCGAGGTCTCAAGTGCACGTACTTGGCTTGGTTACGATGAGAATGACAGCAGGCAGGTCCATGTGGCAAGGATAAGGGTAAACCGATCGTAGGTATAGGAATAGTGGCTCAGCAGGATAAAGAGTCAGACAGAGCAGAGCGAAAGAGGTGAGTTTTAAGGAGAGATTTGAAGGTATGAAGGGAGGGGGCAAGGCGGATGTGGACAGGGAGGGAGTTCCAGGCATGGGGGGCAGCAAGTGAGAAGGGACGAAGGCGCTTAGGGGAGCAGGGAAGGCGTGGAAGGGTGAGAGAAGGGACAGAGGACGAGCGAAGTGCACGGGCTGGAGTATGGAGGGCGATAAGTGCAGAGAGGTAGGGGGGAGCAAGGTTGTGAAGAGCTTTATAGGTGAAGACTAGGAGCTTGTGCAGGATTCGTTCAGGAAGAGGAAGCCAGTGAAGTGAAGAGAGGAGGGGCTGCACATGGTCGAAGCGACTGGCGAGGTAGATGACCCTGCAGCAGAGTTTTGGACAGAGATGAGGGGAGAAAGGTGAGACCGGGGAAGGCCAGTGAGAAGGAGGTTACAGTAATCGAGGCGAGAGATGACCAGAGCATGAACAAGAGTTTTGGCAGATGAGACAGAGAGAAAAGGGCGAATCTTAGCAATGTTATGGAGGGAGAAGCGACAGGATTTAGCAACAGAGTCAATGTAGGGTTTAGGGGTGAGTCAAAGATGAAGCCTAGGCTACGGGCTTGGGGGACAGGCAGGATGGTGACTCCATCAATAGTTATTGACAGTGAGGAAGGAGAGGAAGGATGAGGGGGGAAGATAAGGAGTTCAGTTTTAGCCATGTTGAGATTGAGTTGACGTTGAGACATCCAGGTAGAGATGTCAGAGAGACAGTTGATGAGACGAGCTTGAACAGAGGGAGAGAGAGAGGGAGTAGAGAGAGAGTTGAGTAGTAGTACAGGGATATCTTTTATTGGACCAACTACAGTTGGTGGAGGTATGAAAGCTTTCTGACAGGATCCTTCACCAGGCATATCAAGAGAAGGGATTTGTTATTTCTAGAAGTGATAGATAACTTTTTTTTCCACGAAATTGTCACCCAAACAGCTAGAATGGATACTATTCTAGATTTGGTTTTAATAAAAGGTGAAGACAGAGAATTTCACCATTAGGGACAATCTTCGATCTAGAGATCACGACTTGATTTAGTTTGATTACTTGGAAGGATGCTCAACAACAAATGGTAACTAAAGTATTTGATTTGTAAAAGACAAACTTTGTGAGATTAAGAAAATTAATTAGTGAGGTTAATTGAACTGAAGAAATTATGGACCAAAACATGGACAGATGGTTGTAATTTCTTTTAAATCTAAATTGTAAAGATATTCCGTAATGTGTATACTTTAAAAGGTGATACACCTCGTAGAGAGGTGTTCTTCTTCCAGTCAGTTCAATAATCATCTTGAGCAGGATATTAGAAATATACAGAAAGTTTTACATAGAGTGGAAATTGGGTTGATTAATAAAGGAAACTACTTCCAAGAGCTTAATAAACATAGGAATAAAGTATGGCTTGCTAAAAGTCAAGATGAGCTAGATCATGGCCAGAAACTAAAAGAAAAATTTTTTTTTTTATAGTTATACAAATAAAAATAAATATTTTAAAAACTGGGGCCACTGTACGGTAAGGGCAGTGTCTCACGGATAATGTAGGCAATGGCATGACCCAAATCCTCGAATATTTTGCATACGTTTTTTTTAAAGGATGGTGATATGGAACAAGGACATAAAGACAAGATAGTTGATCTCAATGTGTTTGTACGTAGTCTCACCAATATAAACTGGTCCAATCAAAAAAATCATTTGAACCATACGCTCTCTCTATAATGGAAACTAAACTACCATGTCTCAAGCAGAACAGAATTGAAAGCACATAATGTGTTCAAATCAGAAGGACGAAATAATCTTTATCCAAGGATATTGAAGGAGCTGGCACATAAAATTGCAGGGATGGCACCTAGTGACTGGAGAATGTATCTAATGTCAAAAGGACCATTTATATCAGTAGATATGAAAGAATGGACTCATAAACTTTAGACTGTGGCCCCCAAGGAGAATCAACGATCTCAATGTTGCTTGCAATGGTACTTACACTAGGGGTGTGCACGTTAGTTTCGTTTTTACAGTAATGATAACGAAAACTGTCATTTTTGTTTTTGTTATTTCAATAATGAAAACGACAACCAAGAATAATGACAATGATAACAAAAACGACAATCGCGAATACCGAAAATGACAACTGAGAATACTGATAATGGTAATAATAATGATAACAGTATCATAATGATATGAATAACAATATCGATAACTATATTGATATCGATAACGATAACAAAAATGATAATGAAAACAAAAATGATAAAAATGATAACAAAAACGATAACAGAAAATGAAAATGACATCGTTATTGTTGTCGTTATTATTAGTGCTGTGGCAGTTGGGTTTTGGAGGGGCAATGTGGAGAGAGGAGGATGGAGCAGACATCTCGGAGTCTTAACAGGGTTGAACTCTTGAACTGTGCCTGCGTTGGGAGGGGCGAGCAGCTCAGCAGTATCTGATGGATGTGTCACTGGCCAATGAACAGCGAAAGCAGGCCCCAGCAGTCTCATGGGACTCTGTGTTGCTCAATGCCTGCTGCCTCCCACAACCAACCAGGAGGGCTCTGGGGGAGGGCACTGCAACCCTTTATAATGGGAGGGCCAGGTTTTTTCTCTCTGTTCTGTGAGAACTCTGCGTGTCAGGTTGCATTTATAGAACTGTGGTGCTTGCACATAAAAAAATCTTCCCTAGCCCTCGTTGTATTGCCACAAATACCTTTCCTTCCTCATAACCTATATTTTACCTTCTCCCTTCTCCCCTCTGTATATTTTATAAAGATAGGTAGTATAGATGAGATATAGATATATATTATAGACATATAGATTCGTTTAGAATAGTTGTATAGATAATTGATTAGATAATAAATAGTTTCCCTTTTCACTTCCCCTGTCTCCCTTAGATTTAGATAGATATTAGTTGTGCATGGGAATCAATAACAATACCGATACCAAAAATAAAATCTTCGTTTGAAACAGTACCAATATCAATAATATCGATAACGATAACAATAATGATAATGATAATGAATATCAATAATGATAAAGATAACAAATATCCATACCGATATTGATACCGACATTGATAACAAAACGGATTAAAAAACTGATAACAAAAATGATAACGAAAACAAGAAGAAAAACAACATTGTCGTTAATAACAATAATGAAAATGACATTTTCAAATAACGAAAATGAAAAACAAAAATGACATGGGGTCCTGGTGCACACCCCTAATTTACATATAACTCAAAGGGGAAAGAGACTGAAAAGGAAGCATACATGTAATTATAGTGGAGGATGTGGTCAGCCTGTCCCCCACAAAATTTCCTGCCCCTGCAGTTCCAGGGTCATGGCGGATGGGCTTACGTGGGTCCAGGGAATCCAGCATCCCCGAAACATTTTAGCCCAACGTTACATGACTGCAAGGAAATATAATAAAATGAAAGGTAAAAGGCAATTTGCATGTATGCATTTTGGGTAAGATGGATAATGCAAAGAATTGTAGAATGATGGATTTGACAACCAGCCAAGGAAGAGGAAAATGGCAGTCTTATTCCAAACCTGAGAATGCTCCTGCCTTTCATTACGTCAGATTATGTTATTACTCAGTTACATAAGAGGCAGTTGCACAATTCATCCAATTGTAAACAGTCGTTAAAATCCCTTAACCAAGGGTATTTTCAGACGTTACGAGATCACAGTGAACCACGGTGAATACCCACCTGTGGTCACTGTGTCTCGAACGTCTGTTTGGCGGCCGCCAGATGTTCGCCATGGTCAATACCCGCATGGGATCAATTTGAACCACGCTTCCCGGGCTAGCGGGGGGAATGTCCCAGGAAGCATGGTCAAAGAGATCCCCAGCGGGGACCAAAAAAAAGTAACGTCTGGCCGGGCGCCACGGCCCGGGATCACCGGCGGGATCCCGGGCCGTGGCGAATTCGGCCTGACACTGCGGCCGCATTGGCCCTGCCGCCCGCCTGTCTCCCCAGAGGGCGGGTGGCAGGAGCGTGGAGGGGGCGGGGCCATGCGTCCGCATGTTGCACCGTGCGGCCCCACCCCCTCCCAGAGTCCCCGCCAGGATCCCCCCGGCAAGTCTGATACGGCATGACGGGGTGATCCCGGCGGGGAATGAATTGGGTGATTTTGGTAAGGGGCCAATGGGCCCCGTAACGTCTGAAATCACCCAATGAGAGTAATTTTAGTCTCAGAACCACTTTAGCTCTTGCATCTTTGCACTTTTTCTATGCAGCTTATAGCTTTCAGTCACTTGAGTAAATACTTTCCAACAACAAGGGATGGACTGGAGAAATTCCTTCCTTCTTCCTGTTTTAGTCTTCTCATCTCTCCTAAAGAGAATCTTAATTTCTTTGCTTTTATAATAGAAGCAATAAATACAACACAACATGTGCTTTTAGATGGATGGCTGTCCTGGTGCTGGTCATGCCAGCCTGCTTCAGCTTGAGGTTTGATAGTTCATTTAAAAGAATCCCACCAGATGTGGAAGTGGAGCATAGTGGGAGGTGGCTCCCAGTTCAGTATTATTGGCACTTGGTGGGCTTCCTTCCTATTGGCCATGAAATGTCAGTAGCTCTCGAACTGGTTGACCTCCTGTCATCTCCGTCTCATTGGCTGCTAACCCTTAAAGTCTCTTTAGGAGGAAGTGGTAAATAGCCACTCAATGTGATGGTTACCTTGCAAGACTGTGGTAGCTGGCCTCTGGTTTATGTTCCAGTTCTTCACAAGCCTAAACCTCACTCTTGCCCTAGTTTGTGCCTTTATCCTGCTCCATCCTAGGGATGGGCGACCGCGGTTCGGAAGTTCGGAGTTCGGTCCGAACTTGGCCTTTTCGGATGACTGAACCGAACTTCAGAACCGAACGTTCGAACATCCAAACAGTTTGGAAAAGTTCGGATGGGTTCGGGGGCGGGAAAAACGTGATTTTGGGTGGGAAAAACATGACTGGAAGGGGGAGGCACCTGAGAAGCAGACTTCCTGGTACCAGGGGTGGACACTAGGGGTGGTTTCAGGGCCAAAAATACCGATACCAAAAAAAATTCAATTTCAGTTTCAGTACCGATAGCACTTTTTTGAATGTTCGGCCGAGTTTGGCCAAACCAAACTCCACCGAACTGAATAGCCAAACCCAAACTCTGGTTTCGAAACAAACGACCGAACGTCTGAACATCTGAACTGCGTTCTGTTTGCCCATCCCTACTCCATCCCAGCTCTTGCCCAGCTCCTTACTCTGTTTATGCCTTCATCTGGTTCCAGTTCTTGTCTCATATGTGCCCACTGTCTTGGTTTTTGATTCTCAGGTATTGACCTGGAACGGATTGTGGCTGTGGAAGTTGGCTACTAGGACTGAAACTCGGTCTCCTTTTTTTCTTGATTCTCATCGAAAATCAAGCTTTTCGACAAGAATTGAGAAAAAAACCTGAGAATTGAGAAAAGCCCCAAGATCGCCAATTTCTCATCAAGATTTGTTTCTCAATTTGAAAAAAAACAAACAACAACTATGCAAAATGGTCACCACAGCCATTCTGTGTATGTTCAGCTGTTTCCAAAAATTACACCATCAGTGTCACTGCCATCTTCGAAAAGGGCAGGTCTGCTGCGCATGTGCGGTGGCCATTTTTTGCATGCACAGAACAGCTGCCCCTTTTGGAAAAAGCTGTGCATGCACAAAATTGCCATTTACGCATGCACAAGTGGGTTTGGCAAGATTCTCGCGAACATCTCTCAATCGCAGTGAGATCTCGCTAATGGTTTTCAGTTCTTGAGAGAATCAAATATATTCTTTTCAGCCCTAGCTTCAACCCTTGGCTTGATGCAGCTTTGATCAACCAGCATCTGGATTATCAAGGCATCATGGTTTGACTAATGATGAACATTTCAATCCTAGGGATGGGCGAACGCGGTTTGGAAGTTCGAAGTTCGGCCCGACCCCAAACCCGAATCCGAACCCAAACCCAAACCAACCAAACCGAACTCAATTCCAAATGCTGAAATGACTGAACAGTTCGATCAGTTCGGATTGCATTTGGGTGAGTTCGGGTGGCTAAAATGACAAATACATGTAACTGGAAGGCCAAACGTGGCAGGGAGGGGGAGTCAGCTGAGGAGCAGACTTCCAGGCACCAGGGGTGGAGAGGCTTGGAGTAGCAGCCAGCCTGCCCAATCACCATCCCTTTTCACCTCAGACAACTGACTTCACAGTCTGCAATTGGCCACGGGCTAGGTTGCACGGAGCCAATGGGGCTTGTGGTGAGGCGGGCGTAGCAAGAAACACAACTGATTGCCTCCCCCCTTCCCAACACCTTCTGAGCTAGTCACTGTTCCTGAACAGCAGGAGTTTCAGAAGGCTCCATCTCTGCCAGCAGTTTTTGTTCCTTCCTATTCCTAATCCATTGCCATCCTCCTCTTATTTCACCCATTCAACCCATCTACTTCCATATTCTCATTTATTTAGCTTAGCTTAGATAGATTTAGTTGTTATTTTTTGTTTTTATCCCTCCCTGTGTTCAATCTTCCT
>QEPC01003796.1:3047716-3058023 GCA_003113815.1 Sphenodon punctatus | reverse complement strand
TGTAAAACCTGGTTGTTTGCTCAGGCCTTTGGGGAGGGTGGGAGGGTGGGTTAATGGATTTTTATCTCCCTACCCTATTTTATTGTTTTAAATGTTTCCCGGGCTCTGTTTTAATACTTTATGTATTTTTGATGTGTTTTTAAATGCTTTTATATTTATTTTATATTTTTTTTGTTGGAAGCCACCCCGAGTTGTTCTCAGGAGGGGCGGAGTATAAATCTAGAAATAAATATAAATAAATAAATAAAATGGCAGCCAGGGCTGCCTTGAGGTTACTGGAGGTGTGGGGGATTTCCATTACATGGACCTGAAGCAGGGCCCACCTATATCCTGCTTCAGGTCCCCTCCTGCCACGCGCTGCCTCTGGGTCCTGCCACCAGTGGGCTGTCACTGCCAGGTAGGCATGCCATGCATTCCTGCTGGACCACAGGTCCATGGTGAAATGGACCGCCCCTCCCCTCCAACCCCTGCCAGCTGCTCCCTCACCTGCTCCTTCAAAGCCCTGTACAGTTGTGGGACCACAGTCCAACTCAGGGTGGAGCGGGAAGGGAGCTTAAAGTTGGGGGCCAAGAACCCTATCAACCACTGGAAGCCCTTGTCTTTACAATTGAGAAAGACTGCCCATCCAGGGCAATAATTTCTGCCAACATGCACTTCGCTTTCTCTTGGAAGCTAGTGCCATGGCGCCCTGCTGATAGCCTTGACAGATCCCCCCACCCCAGCTCCTCCATAGTGGACTGACGGTGCTGCTGGGGAGGCTCCTGCTGCTGTTCTGCCCCCCTAGCAGGAGAAATACTGCTCCTGCTGCTAGAGGCAGCAGTTGGTGCTGGTGCAGGACGCTTGCCCGCTGAAGGAGCCAGGTGCCTGGCCGCTGCAGTCGGGAATCCGCTTGCATCCACTTCCCCTGCCTTCCCACTGAGCAGCAGAGCACTGTGGACTGTGGCATGACTTTAGGTGCCTTGCCGTTGTCCCCAGGTTGCTGAGCACCTGCCCACGCTTGACCACCTTTTTGCACACAGTGCACTGCACCTCTCTGTGATCATCTGCCCACACCTGCTTAAAATGATCCCAGACTGAGGATTTCCCCCCCCACCCTCCTGCCTTCTGGCCCGCCCCAGGTGATGCACCGCTGCCAGCGCGGTTGGAAGGGGCAGAACATGGTAGCACTGGCGACACAGCTCTGGGAGGAGGGTCAGTCATCTCCTCTGTGGCACTAGTGTCTGCCTCTGAGTCACTGTCCCCGGTCACTGTGATGTTGTCCCGTGAAGGGGAGTACTGTGACGCAGAGGCTTGACTGCCCGCCATGCTGCTGGCACTCTCCCTGTGCCCCCCTCTATAGCTCACTGCTGCTGCTGCTACTCCTCTCCCTACTGCCATTGCCCATGGATCGGGCCCTGTCTCCTGTAGCAGGGGAGGGCTCCACCAGCTCTGGACTGCTGCTGGGGATCGCCTCCACAATGGGGGACATTGGTGGCCCTGGAGGAACATATGAAGCAGCAGATTCTGCTCCAGCAGCAGCAGCAGAGACAGCCGCAGCCTCATGTTGTCCAACTTTTCCTGCTGCAGGTCTTACAGTGCCCTGCGTGGCAGTGAAGGAGGGCACTTCCAGGAGGCAACACTGAGCCACTGAAGCCTGTTGTTGTCCCAAAGCAGGCCTGCGGAGTTTGGGGTGTGTGTGATGAGCTCTGGCTGCTGCTGCTGCCTGTTGCCACGCCGCTGGCATGGCCCCTACCCCAACCACCTCTCCCACATGCCCCATTGCCTGTCTTATGGGCAGCAGACCAGCCTCTCCTTCCCTTCTCCATTTCTCCCTCCAAAATAATGTTTTTATATTTTATTTTATTTTAATTTTTTTATTCAAATTTTTTATCTACTATTATATATATCTATCTCTACACTAAATCTAACTGCTATTAATTAGTGTAGAGATAGATATTTTTATCTACTATTATACCTATCTAGCTCTACGCTAAATCTAACTACTATTTTTAGTGTAGAGATAGATATTCCACTGCTGGAATATCTATCTCTACACTAAATCTAACTGCTATTAACTTTTCACCATTTGTTGTTATCTTTCACGAGTTGAACAGAGCTGCTACGGGGTCAATCCCAAGCCCCATGTGCATCCTGTACACAACCTTGGGCACTGTGGAGATACAAACGCACCTGAGAAGTGCTGGAAATTGCTGTAAAAGTGCCATAAAAGTGCTGTAAAACTGTTGTGAAAGTCAAAAAATATTCCAAAAAAGATGGAAAATGCCGGAAAAATGCAGGAAAACAACAATAAATGACAAAAATGCTGAAAAGTAATTAAATTGATGGGAAATTATGAAACATCACAGGCACCAATATCAACAATGTCAGAAGCACAGAATCAATGGATACTGATGAAGTGTCGACAAACACTCGCAAGCACTCCCGAAAGGTCGGTATTTGCTTGCGGAACAGGAATACTTTCTCTTGTCTCAGCCCTAAATTTATGTTGCATTTGATAGTTCGGGGATAGTTTGATCTTCCCAGAGGTCTTAGTCCTCTCACTCCCCTTCCCTCCTCTTCCTCCATGGTTAATTAATACTGACTATGGGAGATGTTGGGAACTGACAAAATATTACCTGTGCTCGGAGAAAGGAAGGGACGTAAGAAAAAACAGCAGAAGAAAGAAGGCAATGTAGTAGAAAAAAGGAGAAAGACTTAAATGAGTTTTTCTCTATATAATCCTTTAGCAAGAACACAATCCTCAAGCCATTTACTCCAGAGCAATCCCTCTGGACTTTGGAGTAAGTGGTTTGGAGTCTAAAGCACTAAAGTATTTCTTTTTTTTAGTGTTCTATGATTTAAAACGTAAAGCCAGAGTTTGATTTGGGAACTGTCCCATTACAACACAATTTTGGGCCAGGTGTTAGGTTTTCAGTTGTAGGAACTCTGGGACGGGACAATCCAGAAGTTACTATGTAGACTACTTCTCTACATCTGTATTTTTAAAGGGCCCTAGGATTGCTGCCTGGAATTTCATATCCTGGGAGACCAATTAAATAGGAGTGGTATGGTAGGGAACAATTAGTCAGAGCAAAATCTGTCTTGTGTGTTCACTTGAGGGGCCAGTAAAAAGCAGTTGCTTTGTTGGTCTTTAACTATAGGTCAAACAAAGCTATACTGGAGACCCGCGGGAAGCTCTAAAGTGGTTGCTCAAGACAAGGAGTTGTCTTAGAAAAAGCCATATGGTGGGGAATGTGTGAGGGGACCAACTAGATGCATGAAGGAGGAGCTTGACCCAGCAGACAGCAGGTCTGAAATGACAAACTGTGGTGAATGTGGTTTCGGTTGGAAACAAATCATTCACCTTCATTTGCACAAAATAAAAACGTACTGGTTTTTGCCATTTGTCATTTTTCATGAGTTGAACAGAACTGCTACAGAGCTGATCCCAAGCTTTGCGTGCAACCTGGGGACGTAGGAGATGTAAAAGTACTAAGTGCCAGAAATTGCTGTAAAAGTCCCGGAAAACCCTGGAAAGTGACAGAAAAGTGATGAAAAACAATGAAAATGATAAAAAAAAATGCGAGAAAGTGACAAAATTGATGTGGAATGATGGAAAATCACAGGTGCCTATATCAGCAGTGGAGGAAGCGCAGAATCACTGGAGACTGATGAAGTACCGCCACTTGCAAGTGCTCCTGAAAGGTTAGAATTTCCCTACAGAACACAAAACCCTTGCTCTCATCTCAGCCCGGCAGACAGATTCCAGCATACGAACAAGGGATGACTATAAGACACATGACTGAAAACTGTGTTTTGAAGCAGATAGCACTGAAACAGATACCTTGTCTGGAATCTTCAGGTAACACCTGCATTTTCAGGTGCCATTTCAAGTATTCAGAATTTCAGCGTTCTGGTTTCCAGGAACCTGAAAAATTACCTGAATTTTTGTTCTGAAATCTGGGATCAGAATTCAAAAAATTGGGATGAAAATGGTATTGCAGAATGCCGGTATTTTGGGTAGCTGATCAGACACCGTACAGAAAACTACATGAAATTATTGAATCGAATCTGATACCATGAATTCGATGGGTGTACCCCTTTTTGGTACCTTTTTCAGCTCTATGCAGAACTATTAAAGCTGAACTTAGTCAAAGACATAAAATTGGTCGGTCTTTATCTAGGAAAAGCCACACATTACTGATATTTTTGGACAAAGTAGACGAGCATTTCTGCACATATTTGTTGATACATATCTTAGAGAGGCAGGACAAACCAGATAGTTTATTTGCTTTTCTTTTGTGCTTATTTATTTCTTCTGTAAAGCTGAAAGAAGAATCTTGTGCGCTCTCATGAGAACGCACAAGATTCTCGCAACACCCGCGTGAGATCTCGCTGAGATTTTCAAGAGTCTCATGAGATTTTTTTAAATCTCGTGTGTGTATTACGCATGCGCGAGATGGCCACCATGGCCATTTCTGCACATGCGCAGTGCCCGGCAGCCGTTTTGCGGATTCTCACATGGCCAAAATCGACACTGCGCATGTGCAAAATAACCACCACAGCCATTTTGGTGCATGCACTGCCCCTGTCTGCCATTATGTGCATGCGCAGTGTTTTGAGGGTTCTTGTCTCCTCAAAACTCTCGCGCATGCGCAGAATGGCAGACGGGGCCACACATTCACAGAAATGGCGTCTATTTTGCAGATGCATGGTGTCGATTTTGGCCGTGTGAACTTCACACAAGAACAGGTCGAGAATCAGCTGAATCAGTCTCTTCAAGTTACTGTCCACAAATCACGTCCGTAGGGAATTATTAGCTCAAGTCCTTTTACACAATGCAGTTCTCTACCATATGCTTCTACACGACGTTCCATCATCATACACAGTTCTCTGTTATCTCGGAGGCGTAGAGCTTCACCGTCTCCACCCCTCTCTCTGGCTGGGCACAGTCCTTCCTTAGGCCACAGAGTAGCCTCTCCCAGTCTCTGTACTCACATGCTTCACAGGCCAGGCTCCAATCCTTCCTATAGCTTGACAAATCCTCAAGCAACCCCCTCTGAGCAGGGATGGAACACTCTCTTCTCTTTGACTGAAAGAGAGCTCTCCCCTAGCTCCTGCCACTTTACAGTCTCTCAAGTCTCTCCCTTCTGAGCTCTCAGCTCTGGCTTTTAACCTTCGGGCTAGCTAAAAATGTCAGGTGCTGTCCTTTCATCCCCATAGCACCTGTGACTCAGATAGCACCTTTGCCCTTATGCTGGTGCTCCTGTCTTAAAGGAACAGCTTTCTAATTAAACTGTGCAATACTCAGCTACCTTTTTTTCCAGAGGGCTTGAGGTGGCTTACAATACATCACATTACAAATCAATATGAACCGCCCTACAAGCCCCAGTGCCAAACCTCTATTTCTACCACCGTTCCTGTGCTTCTAACAATATAAAATAGCAATACAGAGTACAAAATATAGATTTAAAAGTTTTAAACCCAATAAAATAAAGATGCTTAAAAAGCAAAGAAACAGATACAAATCCCCAATCCCATTCCTGGTTCTGGTTTCTTAGCCCAACCCCTAGAGTGGAAACAAATAATACATTTCTTTGGTATGTTCCAATGGCCATTAGACCGCGCAAACTGCACACGGTTTCCGCAGAGCACAATCTGCCTGCAATGCAGATCCGCACAGTTTCCGCGAGCATGCACGGTCCACAGGACATGGGATCGCAGCCGCTATCCACACTTAATAGCTGCCATTCCAGATAGTTTGGCAGTTATCCAGATATTAACCAGTTAACTTGGTGGCTAAATGACAAATTCAATAACCAGGCAATACAACAGTTAGCCTACTTACTGCATTACTGTCACTGTATTACCACATTACCATGTAACTGAACATTACTGTTAGCAGTCTGAAACCAGGCCTGGAGGAGGGGGAAGTAAACAGTAAACAAAAGCCATAGGGCATTTTTAGATGGGAGACATTTTTCCCACAGCTTGAAAATCCGGCTTTGGGAAACCCTCGTGGGGCGGGATTTAGACGCTCCTTGTCGGACCGGAAGTCACCCTGGCGCCATTGGAAACAGCGGTACTGGGCAACTCCTGGAAGTTTTGAGATGTGAACTACTAAGGGCTCAGCTATTGGGAACTTACTTAGTCCATGTCTCAAAACTTCTGGGAGTCGCCTGGCGCCGCTGTTTCCAATGGCACTTGGGTGACTTCTGGTTCAACAAGGAGTATCTAAATCCCCCACCAACATGGGGGTTTCTTGAAACTGGATTTTAAAGCTACAGGCAAAATATCTTCTGTCTAAAAATAACCCATAGAGTCCAAGAGCTAGAAGGGACCGCCAGCATCATCTACTCTTGTCCACTGCAGAACCTGCAATACCCCAACCATCTGCACAGAAAAATCCATCCAATAAGAAACAGGAACTATTAAAAAAATAGGAGCAGGAAGTTGACATTCTGGGACGTCGGTACGCAAATCAGGTTGAAAATGGGTAGCAATAGCTACCCAATGTTGTCAGGTTGATTTGGGTACCAGAAATTCAACAGGTATACCTGGCTTTGTAGGTACTCCTTTCATCTCTAGCCACAAGTAGAGACCGGGACCAACCAGAGCACATCAATGCCTGAAATAACAGGAAACAATTTTAGAAAAAAAAATAATCAGTTGTCTCAAGGAATTATGGGCACTACTGTAAACAGCAATATGATAAACAGTGCACTGAAATATTATGTAGTTACACATTAATCAGTAAAATGGTTAACAACTGAATAATAAATAGGGATGGACAAACGCGGTTCGGATGTTCGGACCGAACTCTCGAATGACCGAACAGTTCGGTCATGTTCGGATGAGTTCGGAGGCAGGAAAAACGTCTTTCCAGGGCCAAAAATTAGGTTTCGGTTTTGTTTCAGTTTTGGTTTCATTTCGGTTTCGGTTTCGCTATTTTTGACTGTTTGGCCAAGTTCGGCCAAACTGAACTCGGCTGAACCGAACCATCGAACTCGAACTCGGGTTTCGAACCGAAAAACCGAACATCCGAACATCCGAACCACATTCTGTTCGCTCATCCCTAATAATAAATGGATACTCCTAGCAACTGGTCTTTATTGGTTTGGATACTGCAGATTTGGCTTGGTTACTGAGTAGCAGTAGATGACACTTTCATCTCTACACTCCAGCTCGAGAGCAGCCTGTCTAGTGCATCTCCCTAGCCTCATTCTCTCTGGTAGGCCCCGTTGACATGGTTTTATGCTTCCGTCAGCCTTGCTGTCCTCTGAGGTGAGCTCTTAAACACCTGTCTATGATGGTCTGCCCTCTGCACCATTATCCCAACTTGTATAGTCCTAGACTACAGCTGTCTCTCAACTCTACCTAAACGGGTCCTATTAGCTACACCCAGAGTGGATGCCTGATGATTCACAAAGGGTTAAACCCTGCAAATACTTTGGTTATAGGCTTGTTCCAATACAATAAAAACTAGGTGAGGAAAGTGTCTGCATATTTATAAACTACGAAGACTGATGCTTGTGTCCAGTTTTATATCTTCATGAAATAATTTAGAATTTGGAAGATGGATGACCAATTTTTTAATTTATTTTTTTTAAACTATTTTATTTTTCGGGCACAGTCTCCTTGCTGTATTTCTGAAGCATTGGCAAAGACAATAGTCAAAGGGCAGGGTCCAGTGAAAAGAATTCCTACCGCTCCAGTACATGTTTCTAAATGGTAACAAACTCTGACTTATACGTCGACTTCTTCCAGCTTCATTCATCAAACGCAACCTCTGGAGAGACCATGTTGATCCCCATGGCTATAAGATTCCCCTGGTGCCATAATGATCTGAAGGTACAAAAATTCCATGGAAGTAAATCCCAATTAAATATCCATTAGCAACTGTAGAAAGATCACTGGGCCCATTACAAGCTGCCCTAAGATATGTTAACTACAAAAAAAAAAAACCCACCAAACCCCCCTCCAACTTATTATTTATCTGCTTTAATCACTTTAGCACAAAGAAAAGCCTCCCTAACAGTATAGTAACTATCATTGATGTATAGCTGTTCCTTATCAGGATGGGCTATTATTTCTCAACAATTATATGAGAGCTTTAATAATACTATTTTTGTGTATTACAGTAACACGTAGTGGTCCCCATTCAAAAGCAAGGCGCATTTAATTTAATTTATTTATTTATGTTTCTCTTTTCACCCTGCCCTTTCCACTGAGGCTCAGAGTGGATTATAATGCACAAATAAATACAAAAAACACAAAATAAACCCAAACATTAAAATACCATTACCCTCCATAAAAGCCAGTAAAACCAGATAAAGTCCCCTATCCCACAACACCTCAACCCTACCCTCACCTGCGAAATGCATAGCCAAACAAAAAGGTCTTACACTGGGTGAAAACAGACATGACGCTAACTCCACTTTAACACCGTTTTAACATTTCTTATGCATTCTGCAGGGCTGTACCGGTGCCGTCGACATACATAAGAAATGTTAAAGTGGAGTTAAAGTGGAGTTTGCGTCATATCTGTTTTCACCCATTGCCTCCAGAAGACAAGTAGGTTCAGGGTTAGATGAACCTCCAAGGGGAGGGAGTTCCATAATTGTGGGGCAGCCAGCAAGAGCACATTTTCATGTGCCCTCTCTGAATGCCCTGATGCAGACCAACTGCAGCATAGGACTATGCCGTGCTTCTATAGGACTATGCCGTGGCAGTGGTGGCAGTGAAGAAAGCTTTCTTCTCTGCTGCCATAGCATCTGCAAAGTGCCACCCAGGGGGAGCTTTTTCCAGGTGGTGGATAGCTTATTAAATTACATCTGGTGAGATGGTTGCGATCTTTTCTATCTTATTCAGATTTTGCCACCATCATCCATGCCTTCATAACCTTGAGGCTAGACTACTGCAATGCGCTCTATGTGGGGCTGCCCTTGAAGACTGTTCGGAAGCTGCAGTTGGTGCAGAACTCAGTGGCCCGCCTTCCATCAGGTATGGGGCACCGGGAGCACATTACACTGGTGCGCCAGAGTCTGCACTGACTGTCAATACTCTTCTGGGCACAATTCAAGGTTCTGTTTTTAACCTATAAAGCCCTAAATCGCTTGGCCCCCAGACTACCTCTTCTCCTATGTACCATCACGGCCTCTGAGATCGGCCTGGGGTGCCCTCTTGTGAGTGCCAACTGCCCATGAAGTTGCTACAATGAGGGCATGCAGGGAGGCTTCCTCAGTTGCTGTACCACAATTACAGAACCCCCTTCCCTTGGAGAACTGCCTAAGCAAGGCTGTTCATTTTCTGGAGGAGATGTAAGACCTTTTTGCTTGGCCAGGCATTTGGTGGGCAGGAATAGGGTGGGCTTATGTAGTGGGGTTTGGGAAGGAGGATTGGTGAGTGGCAAGTGGGGATAAAGGATAGGGTGGTTGGTTGGGATGATGTGGATTCAGGGGATTTTAGATGTATTTGATTATATTTTATATTTTTTATGTTGTAAGCCACCCTGAGTCCTTGGAGAAGGGTGGGGTAAAAATGTGAATAAATAAATAAATAAATAAATAAATAAATAAACTTGGTGGGCAGATGGGCTCACCCTGCTGACCTCAGAGACCATGATGGAAAATTATTTATTTTATTTATTTATTTATTAGATTTCTAGGTCGCCCCCTCCTGCTACCACAGCTTGGGGTGGCTTACAAGATACTAAAACATAGAAATATAAACAATCGTCAACAAAAATATGAAAAAAAATTCAGGGAGCGATAGCTGCCTGAAACTTAAATGCACAACCACTCTCCATTATAAACAGGGGACTGCTGAACCCCCGATTTTGAGGAAACCGCTTGAGCTACATTGCTGAAAATTTATCCATGGCTATAGGTTGTGAGGAACATCATATGCACAAAGTATGAAGAAGATCCATCAGGAAAATAAAATGTTATGACTGTTTTAATGTTAATTGGTTGTGGTCAAAATGCACAGCGTCCTCACACGGCTTCAGCGCTGGCTGTGGCTGCTGGCTTCAGTGCTACTAGGCCTTCTGGTGAACTTCCAGGTTTCCCCAGAAGGCCTAGTACTAGCGCTGAAACTGGCAGCCACAGCCAGCGCTGAAGCCGCTGGAGTCGGACTGCTGCCGCCACCGCCTGGAGCACAAGGTAGGCGATCCCTGGGTGAGGAGGTAGGGTGATCCCTGGGGTGGGGGGGTGTTAAACCACCCCCCACCCCAAGGATCACCCTAGTACCTGCTGGTGCGGGCTGTGGGTCACCGGCGGCAGCCCAGAGTCCACACTAGTAGGGACTTAGGGTTAAAAAAAAAAAAA
>QEPC01003796.1:3022410-3046513 GCA_003113815.1 Sphenodon punctatus | reverse complement strand
GACGCAGCTGGATGATGTCATCTGGCTGCGCTGCTCTGGGAGGCCCTGTTGGGAGGGGCCAGGAAGAGGCCAGGAGCTGAATGGGGACGAGCGCACTGGAGCAGCTGCTGCCGGCTAAGTAAATTAATTTTTTAAACCGGGGGGAGGCAAGCCCTGCAGGCTGGGGAGGAGAAGCCCTGAGAGTTGGTTTATTCTCCTCCCCCTGTGGAATCTCCTGTCCCACATCTCCCCAGCGCAGGCTACAAATTCTGCGCTGGGGTAAGCGGGGCAGGAGATTCTGCGGGGGGAGGGGAATTCCGCGGGAAATCTGCGAATCGCAGACCTGCGTTAACCTCGGGGCCCTGGATACAGTGTGTTTGCAGGACAAGGCTTTGTAGTTAATTATTAGGATATTCCATTTAGTTCAATAGGTTTTAGGATAGTTAATAGCAGTTAGATTTAGTGTAGAGATAGATATATGTAATATTAGATAAAAATTTAAATAATTTTTTTTTCAAAAATAAAATAAAATAAAATATAAAAACATTATTTTGGAGAGATAATGGAGAAGGGAAGGAGAGGCCGATCTGCTGCCCATAGGGAAGGCAATGGGGCACGTGCCAGAGGCGGAAGGGGTCATGCCAGGGGATCGGCAGCAGGCAGTAGCATTAGCAGTCGGAGCACATCACCACGCCCCAAACTCAGCAGGCCTGCTTTAGGGCAACAAGCTTCAGCAGCTCAGCGTCATCTCCTGGCAGTGCCCTCCTCCACTGCCTCTCAGGGCACTGGAAGGCCTGTAGGACTTGAGGCTGTGTCTGTCTCTGCTGGTACTGGTGTTGGAGCAGGTGCTAGTGCTTCCGATGTCCCTACAGAGCTACCAGTGCCCCTGGCATTCTGTACCCTGGCAACCCACTGTCTGCTGCTGCTAGTGCCCATGGGCCCCAGGCCTATATGCTGTCTGTACCAAGGGTTCTGTACCCCAGGTTGCCGCCAAGCTCAAAGCCTGCCTCAGCCCGCCTTCTCTCATACCAAGGTGCCTGTCTGCCTGCCCAGGTTGCTGCCGAGAGAGAGAGAGAAATAAGAGAGAGAAAGTCTCCCCACTGCTAGAAGGAGAGACAGATGCAATCCCACCCATGCTGTCACCTACACTATATGGCCAGAGAGAGAGAGAGGGAGAGAGGCTCCCCACTAGAATGAGAGTGATGGGGTGGAGGGGAGGCCAGCTCAAGCTGCCACCTGCCAGAACCAGGACGAACTCCCATCTGTGCCTGATACCCACATCCACCAGCAGCAAAAGCGTACCAGAATGAGATGGAATATAACAAAACATGGAACGTATTATGTGCCTGCCTGTGTGCGTTTCTATACCTACCTAGCAAACGATTGAATGAAGTGCGCCCAACCATGCACTACTTCTAGGGACATCATTCAGCTCCCATAGGCTGTCATTCCACTATACCTGAAGCAGTCATGCCCACCCATCCCAGGAACCATTTACGAGATTCTGGGACCATTATTCCAGTCACAGGGGACTGTCATTCCATTCTGGGTGCTGCCGCTGCTCGTGCCTGACTGGCGTTGCCTGCCTGCAAGCCTGCCCCCCCACCAGCCTACTCCTCCGCACCCACCCGTGGATGCCTGCTGCCAAAAGAGCCTGTCTTTCTTTCTCTCTCACACACCTACACAGACACAAGCCCTGCCCCTCCTGGGGGGCTGTCTGCAAGTTCAGACCCTGCTGCTGGCACATATTGGGGCTAATACACTAACGCTACATCTGCTGCTGCTTTCAGGTAGGGATCTGACACAAACAAACTGTATATACAATGAGATTCTGCCACCTGCCAGAACTTCAGCACAGAGGGATAAAAGATTGGACAGGTCAAACGAAGTTTGTAACAACAAAACAAATATAACTTTTAATAAAACCTTATAAACAACAATGAACATTCAACAACAGTATAAACCAAACCCAAACATATATAAAGAGAAAGGAAATTTAACTTTTAACCTGGGGGTCTAGTCTTTGTCAGGCCTGTCCCCTGGAACCTGGGGGAAAGGCAAAAGCCGGGGCGCAGCACAGGACCGAGGGGCGGGCACCCTGTGCTCCGGCATTTTGTACCCGTGGGCCGAGATGAAGTCCACAGCCCCCGCCATGGCTGCATGCCACCTGGAGAGCAACTGGTGGTACACTTCCAGATTCTCCATCTTGGCGGAGATGTACTGGGAGTACACCTCCACCTGCTTTTTCTCGAGTTCGAGCTCCTGGAACTGTTCCACCAGGCGGTTCTCCATCGTGGCTGTATGCAGCCGTAGGCCCTGTATAAAGTGGCGGGTAGGCCTCTCCACCTCGGCCCGAAAGGCCTTCACTGCTGCAGACTCCCTGGGCCCGGGGGACTCCACATCAGAGCCGGAGGAGGGGGAAGAGCTTTGATGGCATTGCCATGTCTTTCGGGTTGCCTTCCCCCCCTTCTTCTGGCACTGATCCTCCACCACGGTCACGCCAGACTCCTGCCACTTCACCTTCTCCACGTGCAGCTTCTCGATGTGGGAGATTAGGCCGGATGTGGTCCCCTCCCTGGCCAGTCTGAATTTTTTGCTGCATATCTAAAGAACATAAAAAGATAGGAACATAAGAAGTGCCATACTGTGTCAGACCAATAGTCTGTCAAGCCCTGCCTGCATTCTGTCTCCACAAGTGGGTGGGTGGCCATTTGGCCAATCTCTCTCTGCAGGGGACTTCCATTCCTAACAGGTCATAGGGCAATCCATTCCCTGTAGTTCCAGCCCCCGTACCTTACTGTGCACACGGCGTATATGTCACCCTTCACAAGCCACCTCCAGACATCAGATCTTCTTCACCAACTGTCTAGGGGTGGCACTGGTGAGTCCGACCGTCACCTTGATGACCTGCACCTAGCACCGGTGGCAACAGATTCATCATCACCCTCTCTGAAACAGGAACACATAAATAAGTAGTTAGTTAACAACACCTAAGTAATATCATGCATTTATGATGATGCCTCTAGTCCTCCCTCCTTGGGGTGCTAGGGATGGCAACCAGAGACGGTGACCCTGGCTGGCTGGCATGTGCAAATGCTGCCCTTCTTTGGGTGCTGGGCATGGATGGCAATGGGGAGACCCTGGTTGACTGGCACATGCAAATCCTACCCTTGTTTGGGGGTGCGTGGGGATGGCAACTGGAGAGTGGAGACCCTTGCTAGCCTGGCACATGTTTTGGTGGGGGTGCTCATGCTCGTGTCTGACTGCTGGAAGAGCCCCCCACACTACAGTACCCTCTCTCTCTGTGGAAGACATCTGCTGCCACGCGCTGTTGCCCACTGTTTGTGCCTGACTGATGCCCACCACCCACCCGCACGCCAGTGAACTCGCTCTAACGGATAGTATTCTTTTTGTCCTCAAAGTAAAAAAAAAGTTTACAAACCTGGCAGCAGTGGCAGCACCTCCTGTGCCCACTGACTCTTGCTCCTCCTCCACCACCGAAGGTACAGAAGCAGCGGCAGGAACCTCTTCCTCCACCACCGGCTCCGCCACCTTGGCCTTCCCCCAGGTCCGGCATTTAGTCACCTTCTTCATTTATTTTTTTAAAAAACAATCATTTGCCAAAACCAACAGTCACCCACCAACACTCTCCAACCAGCCAAACCAACAGTCAAATGGAAACCAACACACAGTCCAACACAAACACAGCTAAAACATGACAAACACACAGCCAGCCACAACACACACACTCTCTCGCCACACAGCTCCGCACACACTCCAATTTCCAGTTTCCCATGGGATCACACGATACCTTTTTCTGAACGCCCAAACCGAACTGAACTCCACCGAACCGAACTACCGAACCTGAACTCGGAGACCGAACCGAATGCCTGAACTGAACCGAACGACTGAACTGAACCGAACCAAACTGAACAACCAAACCCGAACCGCGATCTGTTCGCACATCCCTAATCAGCATATTGATGATACCGTACACCAAACTCTCTGATGATTTCACCCGGAGGCAGCATGTACAAGTTGAACAGGAGAGGGGACAAAATAGAACCTTGTAGGACTCCACACATGAGGTTCCAGAGAGGTGATGAACCATCATACAGTGCCACACATTGAGTTCTCCCAGCCAGGAAGGAGCAGATTCATTCAAGAACAGTTCCGCCCACCCCAGCATGGTCCTGCAAGCGAGCCACCAACATCTCATGATCAATAGTGTCAAATGCAGCTGAGAGATCTAACAGGATCAACAGGGTCAACTGACCTTGGTCCAACTCATGGTAAAGGTTGTTGACCAAGACCACAAGCACAGTCTCAGTGCCCAAACCCAGCCAATAGCCAGACTGCAAGGGATCCAGAAAGCTGGCACGGTCCAGATGGTCCTTCACTGGAGGTTTTCAAACAGAGGCTAGATGCTGTAGTTGCAGATTTCCTGAACTGAGCAGGTAGGACTAGATGACTTCTTTGGTCCGTTATGATTTTGTTCAGTAGCAATCTGGTAACTGCAGAGGTTAACCACCAAATCAAAATACCAGATATTACCATTTACCAAGTACTATTTATTTATCAAATTAATGGTTACTGTTTGCCACGTTGCTGCTTACCACATATCCGGACAAGTCCAGACAGAGGGAGGGAATTACAAAAAAAATATTCAAGCAATAACTCAGTTGTAATGTGGTAAACAGTAATCCAGTAAATGGTAGTTGATACTTTCATAAATTATAATGCTGTAAACGGTAATAGAGTTAACCACATAACGGATGGATACCAATTAGCATCTGACTGGCTATCAGATAGATACTGCAGTATCTGGCCAGATACTGGATAGTAGTGGTTACTTGGGTATAATTATATATAAGTTTCAAACTAAGGTCACACAGGCAAAAAGTATGGAGACTGCTCTCCTATTCAAAGCGGCTGATCTTCCCCTCCAGCATGGAGCTACATTTCAACTCAGTTCATATGTACACTTAGGGTAACGTAGGCTGTTTTTGCATGGACGCTGGCCCCCCCCACCAGATGTTCGGGCAGGTGTGCAGGGGGGGGCATCCATGCATCCACCGCAATGGGGGGTGTGTGATCGGTGTCTTCCCGTGGAAACACCACGAGTGCTGGGTGGAGGTGGGTGTGCTCCCGGTGCACACCCATCAGCCACCCACGGAGCCGTTCGAAAAAACAAAGGAGGCACCACGGGTGGAAGTGGATGGAGATGGGTGTGTGCCCATGGGAAAGGGAGCACACCCACCTCCTCCTGCCGCCAACGCGCACCCATCCCCCTCCACCCAGCAGCACTGTGTGAAAACGGTCAAAGGATAAAAACAGACATAACGCTAGCTCCGCTTTAACACCACTTTAACATTTCTTATGCATGTTGCAGGGCTGCATAGGGCACCAATACAGCCCTGCAATATGCATAACAAATGTTAAAGTGGTATTAAAGTAGAGTTGCATTATGTCTGTTTTCACCCTTAGTTGATCTAAAAAAAGATACACCAGTCTAATATCACTATACACAGTTTGTCAAAGTGTCTCCTGACCTGAAAATGTTTTTTTTTTAATGTTGTGAGCTGCCCCGAGATGCCTGAGGCAGGAGGGGGTGGCATATACATTTTTATTATAAATAAATAAATTAATAAATAAAATATAAATTCTCAGCCTTATTGGACATCTTTATTTAAAAACAAATTCCAATCTGTTTCACTCCATGCTCAATCATAGGGCTGAAGTGGTAACTCCTTTTTCCGTTCTGCTATTTCATTCCTCTATTGTAGAATTGCCCATGACGTTCCGCAGCTTTGCCGCCGGTATTCTGCTAATTCTGCCGGCATTCCGCTAATTCGGAAACTGTCGGAATAATTGCAGAAACTGTCGGAACAATCGCGGAAACTGTTGGAACACGCATTATTCAGCTATTTTTGCTATTATTGAGCTATTTTCGCACATTATTCTGCTATTTTCGCAGTCTTTGGAAGTAGCAGAATGAAAGTAGCGAAATTGCGGAATTAGTGGAATGAAATTAGCGGGATGAATGTCTCTATCGCATCATGCCGTTCATTGTGGAAGAGCTTTTTCCGTCGGAAAAACTTCCGCAGCGGCATGCCGCTTCAGCCCTACTCATTCAGACATATTTATTTATTTATTTTTTATTTCATTTATTAAATTTTTACCCCGCCCCTCCTGAACACAGCTCGGGGTGGCTTCCAACAATAAAATACAATTTAAAACTATCCAGACACTTAAAATACCATATAAACATTAAAATGACAAATAAACAGGGCCTGAGATATAAATTGCTTGGGATAGGGGAATAAAACTCAACAACCCACCCCCCTCCCCAAAGGCCTGGGCAAACAACCAGGTCTTGCATTTCCGCCGAAATACTAATAGGCTTGGGGCCAGGAGGGCCTCCTCTGGCAGGGAGTTCCAGAGACGTGGCCCGGCCACCGATAATGCCCTCTCCATTGTGATCCCCCGCTTAACACGGGGGACCTCCAGGAAGGCACCCCCAGCAGACCGAAGGAGCCGCTCCAGGGTGCGGAGGGCGAGGTGGTCCCTGAGGTATGAGGACCGTGAGACCGTGCAGGGCCTTGTAAATCAATACCAACACCTTGAATCTGGCTCAGTACGCTATCGGCAACCAGTGCAGAGCCCGGACCACCGGTGTTATGTGCTCCCGGCAACCTGCCCCCGAAAGGAGACGGGCCACCGCATTCTGCACTAGCTACAGCCTCCGAACCAAACACAAGGGAAGCCCCACATAGAGCGTGTTGCAATAGTCCAGCCTCGAGGTGAAGAAGGCATGGATGAGGGAGGCCAGGTCCGGGCCAGAGACGAACGGACACAGCCTCCGCACCAGATATAACTGGCAAAAGGCAGCCTTTGCGACTGCCTCCACCTGCCGCTCCAGGCGAGGTCCGCGTCCAGCACCACCCCCAGACTCCGGACCTGTTGAGCTATGGAAGGGCAAACCCCCCCAATAAGGGGGGCCGACACCTCCTTCGCTCTCCTCACCACGATCACCTCCGTCTTATCGGGGTTGAGCTTCAGTCTGCTCTGTCACATCCATTCCGCCACAGCCTCCAAACATGATCCAGCAGACTGAAAACCAGGGATATGATTGCGTCCCATTTCTACTCGAGTCAGGGGAAGCTCAGAAAACTCAACACAGAATTAAGCCCTAGATCCCCTTTATTAGGCTTCCTGTGTCCCTTCGCAGCCTCTGCGATCATCTGGGGGTACCTTCCTAGTCTCCGGTTTTTCACCATGTCTCAACTATGAGGAGGGCGTTCTTAGCCGTTGCACCTTTGCTGTGGAACTCCAGGAGGTCCGCCTGTGTTCAAGTCTGGTGACCTTCTGGATGCAACGTAAGACCATTTTGTTCCATCAAGCTTTTGGCAGCGGGGACTGAATTGAGGGGGGTTGATTCAAGGGGGAAGATGGTTTGGAGGATAGGAAAAGGGATTAAGTGGGAGGTTTTTGGAGGGTGGGAGTGGATTGGGTTGGGAGGGGTTGTATTTTAAATGTTTTTATATTGTATTTTATATTTTTTTGTAAACCGTCCTAACCCTTTAAGGAAGGGTGGGATATAAATATGAATGAATAATTAGGAATAAATAATATCACTAATTTTTATTTTCCTTTAAAAAAACCCAACAACAATTATACTGAGATCATCCAGTCTCTGTTGAGTTTTATACATGGGGCTCAGGGCCATATTCTCAACTGGTGTCAAACGACAGGCTCCAGTCCAAACTTTTTAAAAATGCAAAACTCTTCTGGATTAGAGCAGCAGACGTGTGGAACTCTCAGTTCTGAATATTCTGATATCGAACTAGACATTGGCCTCCTAACTGTGCCATTGCCTAGCAAACTGGGCGATCTGTTTGATACACTCTGGTCTCGGTTTTGATCTCAACGCAGCATACAGAGAGCATTGTTGAAAGTGACATGTGATATCTCTCTGGATTCAGGCTCAGAGAAATTGCCAACACTTATCTTGCTTGACCAGAGTGCCACTTTCAAAGCAGTAATCATGAAATATTATTACCGTACAAAGATTAGAATTAGCAGCATCTGCAGTTCACACCACTTGATTGGTTTAGGCCTAACAGGGCTGTGGGAGATGTCAGTGATGAGCTCTACCTTAGTGTCTGCCTGATTCCTACAGGTATCAGCCAACATTTTCCCGTCCCTGCATGAACCAGGCACCTGGTAACACAGTTTATGCTGACCAATTACAACCCAATTACTTTGAATTTCATCCAATCTAAGGAGCCACCTGGGCACTTTCTTAAGACCCAGTTCAAAGACCATTGACCTTAAGGTTGAAGAAACACTGCTAGAAATTAGAAACCTGTTGACTTGATATTTTCATGCATTGCTCAGCATAAATGATTTCCAACCTAATTGGATATTTCTTTAGGCAGCTGTATTCTCAAACCTGATATAACTATTGGTTCAGAAATAATACAATACTTTTTTGGCAAGTTGACCTTTGCCTATTGTCTCTCTTAACTACTGTTCTCTTCCTAGATGATAGATTCCCAAACTGTGTGGGGCCATCTAGAGCGGAAAATAAATAATAATAATAATAATTATAATAATAATAATAATTATTATTATTATAGTGCTCCCCTGTCATGGCACTTGGAGCATTTTCCGGTAGCTCTTCAAGTTCTCGGCCTATACTCGTAAAAGGAAATGAGTATTTGCCTACTTTTTTTTTATTTAGGGCATTTTCAGACAAGACACTCCTCATCCACCTCCCACCCACTATACATGTTACAAAGCACCTATAGGGCAACACTGCAGACCTGCAACATGGATAGTGGGTGGGTGTCAGGTGGGGTGTGGGTGGAGAGTGGCTTGCCTGAAAACACCCTTAAAATGGGGGAAACTGTGTGTGTATAATGCATTAACAGAGGGGATGTTTTCCCTCTGTGTGGTAAAGTCTCTGGGTAAAAACAGATGTGCGTGCAGTGCAGCAGCTCCTTGGTCCATCCTAGGGTGGAAAACCATTGTCTGTCTAACACTTGGACAAACATTAAAACAGAAAAGGAATCCTATTGCTTGATTAGACACCATTCCCCAATGGCTCATCCTAAAAGTTCATAGTTCAATCTTTTAGCAAGTCCAGCATTAGAAGAGACTATGACTTTGCAAAAGCCAACAGAAAAAACAACAACAAAGCTAACAAAATCAAAATATTCAGCATTCCTACAGAGGATTCCTCATCATGAGAGTAATTTTTCCCCTATTGGGGTTGCCACAAATTACACAAATGAAAAGAAAGCATCTGTTGTTAAACTAGTTTTCAAAATGACAGCTAACGGCCTAAAAATTGCCTACATTCTGGCTCAGTTCTGTTTAATAATGACTCATTGCTGAATTATCCATCTCTTTATTGGATATGACGGCAAATTAACAAACCAAATGGAAGTACTCTGGCCTTAAAATGCATGTTATCTTAGTGCTGATCAATTGCTTCATTGAAGCTATTTCCTCTTCACCCTGACTTCCCAGAAATACGTTTTGCTTCACCACAGGAAACCTGTTTCCTCAATTCACATGCTATTATTACTAAGGCTAATATAGACATTTTTAAAATAACATACTCCAAGCTATATTCAGTCCATGGTTATGCTGGTTTCATCCAACAAAACCAAGTAACATGCGTCTTTTGTGGCAGAAAGCAGAGCAAGGGAAAAAAATGGAGGTGTCCATGCTCCTTAAGAAGGCCAACATCAGGTCAACATCATCCAACAGTGGTCAATATTGACTACAAGTTGGAACATTCTTGTGCTACCCAGAGACATAAGGTGCCATCTTCATTTGTCCAAACCACAGACAGAGCTCCCTTTGATGTATGCAGGTGGACACAATAGAAGTTTGTGAAAAGATTCCCCCTGGAGAAAGACTTATCAGTCTTGCATTGTCTAAGGGACAACACAGCAGCTTTGCAGGCAGGGAGGAGTGTCTGTTTCAAAACACGTTATGTGGAAGCGGAGTCAACCATTCAGGGGGGGTTAGCATTTTACAACTGGTCCAAGTGGCACTTTCTGATGTGCATTAAAGTGTACTTACGAGTTCAGGTGGCAGGACGCACATGCAAATTAGGCACTAGGGGTGTACACCAGGCCCCCATGTCATTTTTGTTTTTCGTTTTCATTATTTTAAAATGTCATTTTCGCTATTGTTATTAACGATAATGTCATTTTCATTATCGTTGTTGTTATTGGTATCGTTTCAAGTGAAGATTTTGTTTTTGGTATCGGTATTGGTATCGATTCCCGTGTGCGCAAACGAAGATCTTGCAATACCGGTAACGATACCAAAAGTGGAAGTTATTTGATAGGCTGTACTGTGTCTGGTGTGGTGTGTGGTTGACTGGCTCTGTGTGTGTGTGTATGTGTGTGTGGCCTAGGGTTTGACTGTCTTGTGTGTGTTGTGTGAGTTGAGAGAATGGCAGGCAGGAAGGCACAGATGAAGAAGGTGAAGATGGAGATGAAGGAGGTCAAGGAGGCTGGACTATCCAGTGAGGTGGTGGAGGTGGGTTCCTCTTCCAAAGAAGAGGAGAGCAGCAAAGGTGCCACTGGTAGTGCCAGGTTGGTAAAATGTATTTATTTATTGTTCCATAGAACTTTGATGAGGGATGGGCTAGTTTCTGTGTTGGTGTGCCAGAGAGAGAGAGAGAGAGAGAGAGAGAGGCAGGCTCTCTGGAAGAGGCAGCAGCGGGTGTCATCATAGGAGCGGGCGGGTGGCAGCTTGGCACAAGCAGCAGCAGGAGCATGACTGTGGCATTATTAGGAGCACCCCAAGATGTGCCGGGGTCTCAACTTGCAGACAGCACCCCAGGTGGAGCAGCCAGGGCTAGTTTCTGTGTGGGTGTGCCACAGAGAGAGAGAGAGAGAGAGACAGAGAGAGAGAGACTTTCTTGCAGAGGCAGCAGCAGGTGTCATTGGAGGAGCGGGCGGGTGGCAGCTGCCTTTGTCCCCAATGGGGCCACAGGAGGAGCATCATGAGCAGGAGTCTCCTCCACCTCCTCCTCACTCCTCTCATTTCTGCCCAGCTCCATGACACCACCCATGAGAAAGCTTCTGCTGCTACCACCGTGCAGCATGGGAGGAGAGGATGCCCTGCTGCTACTTGCTGCAGCACTGGAGGAAAATAACAACAAGCCTCGGCTGCTGCTGCCAAGGTAGGAATGGATGCCCTCAAATACGTCCTCCCCCAAATCCTCCAAATTCCTGGGAGGATGTGCCAGAGGGAGAAGCCTGCCCAGGAGGGGTGGGTGCCCCTGCACAACTCCCAGCAACATCACTCACATCACCATCATTGCTGCTCCCAGCATCATCTTTGCTGTGACTCCCCATATTAACTGCTGCCCCCAGTGAAAAATCACTGCTGGCAGGGCCAGCTGCTGCTGGTGCTTCGGGGAGGGGGTGTGTGTGTAGTGCTCCTGCTGCGCACACACCCATTGCCCTTGGCTCCCTCCTCCAGTGCCACTGCTACTAGTGGAAGGCTGGGGCTCCCTGCCTTCCACCGATGCCACTCCCAACATCTTTGCTGCAGCCTGTTCCCCTGATAAGACCTGCTGCCTTGAGGGAACAAAATCAGGCCTCTTCAGCTTGGGCGGTGAGCTGCCACCAGTGGCAGAAGTGGCAGCAGGCTTGAGAACTTCCCCATGCACCCATCCACACCCGCAGCCTCTACCAGGGCCACCTGCCCCAGAGGCTGAACTACTACTCCTTCCCTTTCTCATTGTACACACAAGTGCACACACAGTCAAATATGTACTGTATGATCTAATTATATATACAAAACCTAACCTAAACCTAACTTATATTTATACAATATGCCTATCCTATAATCCTAATATATATATAATAAAACAGACTAGCCTAAATACCTAAATACCTATATGGCAACCATGGGCCTGTCCCAGGTGATTAGTGGCCCAACACATTGGCAGGGGGGGGGAGGGGGCATACTCTGGATCTCATGTTTTGCACCAGCCTTGAGGCAGGTGTTCCATTATTGGGGGAGATATCAGCAGTGCCCTTGTCATGAATGGACCATTACCTCCTGCAGACCTCTCTTCTGGCGCATGTCTGCCCCCGGATGGATGCGGGACCAATTTGTAAGGTTCGCCCCCAGAGATTGATGGAACCAGAGCGGTTCCAGAGGGCTCTGGGGGAGATACCCTCTGATTTTGACAGCCGTCTCATTGATGACCTCGTGGCTTTCTGGAACACCTTGCTAACTGAGGCCATTGATCGGACGGCTCCTAGACGTCTGCTTCCCAGGTGACAGCACCACAGGCCTCCTTGGTATTCAGAGGACCTGCGGGTGCTGAAGTGGAATGGGCGGTGGTCGAAGCGACAGTGGAGCCACTCTCGCACTGAAGCCAACAGATTGCAGCATAGAGCTAGTTCACAAGCCTATGCTGTGGCTATGAGGACAGCAAAAAAAGAGTTTCTTGATGCCCTCAGAGCATCCGCTAAGTCCCGTCCAGCAGAGCTTTTCCAGGTGGTGCGGGGGTTGGTCAGCCCAGCCTCCCTCCACCTAGGAGTGAGTCATCTACGGCATGCTGTGACATGTTTGTGGACTATTTTGTGGATAATATCGCTCTTATTCACCTCAACTTAAATGCTGCACATTACAGTAGGAGAGTCAGAGGTTACGGAAGCCCCATCTTGTCCAGTTTTGTGGGATCAATTCCAGTCGGTGGTGCTCGCCGATGTGATTGGGGTCCTTGGGGCGGTTAGGGCCACTTCTTGTGAGTTAGACCTGTGCCTGTCCTGACTAGTGAAATCTTGCAGGGAGACACTGGGGCTGTTGCTGGTGGGGGTGGTCAATGCCTCACTCCGGGAGGGCAGAGTGCTGAGCTGCCTCAAGGAGACAGTGGTGTGGCCTTTGCTTAAGAAACCATCGCTTGACGTTGACTCCCTTGCCAGCTATCGGCCTGTCTCTAACCTTCCCTTTTTAGGGAAGCTTATCGAATGGGTAGTGGCCCAGCAGCTTCAGGGGCATCTGGATCACATTGGTTTTCTTGATCTCTCCCAGTCGGGATGTCATCCGGGATATGGCACTGAGACTGCGCTTGTGGCCTTGGTGGATGACCTGCACCGAGAGTTAGACCGGGGTCGGTAGACCCTGTTGGTGTTGATAGATCTTTTGGCTGTGTTTGGCACCATTGACCATGAGATGTTGGTGATGCGCCTGCGGGACTGTGCAGGAGTGGGTGGGAGGGACTGTTCTTCTGCTCATTCCTAGCAGGAAGAACTCAGTGAGTGGTACTCAGAGAATGTTTTTCATCATACCGAGACCTCTCGTGTGGTGTCCCGCAGGGTTCTGTCTTGTCCCCTCTCCTTTTCAACATGTATATGCAGCCACTCAGTGAGGTGATTAGGAGGTTCGGCGTGCGGTGTCATCAATATGCAGATGACACCCAGCTGTACCTCTCTTTTACAACAGACCCAGGCCCTGCAGTCTCGGTGCTTACCTGGTGTCTGATGGCTGTGGGGGACTGGACGAGGGCCAACCGACTGAGGTTTAATCCTGACAAGATGGAGGTGATGCTGGTGGGTAAGGCGATGGGGGTAACGGCCCCTGTTGTGGACAGGGTCTGTCCCATGTTGATTCCCAGGTGCAGAGTCTGGGGGTGCTCCTCAATGCGCAGCTCTGCCTGGATGCCCAGGTGGAGGCCGTGGTGAGGAGTGCCTTTTTCCAATTACATCTTGTGTGGTGGCTTCGGCCATATGTTTCAGACTCTGACCTGGCCACCCTCATCCATGCTTTCATCACTTCTAGACTAGACTATGGTAACACGCTCTACGTGGGGCTACCCATGACAATGACTCGGAGGCTGCAGCTAGTGCAGAATGCGGCGGCCTGTCTCTTGGTGGGATTGGGCTGCCGGGAGCACATAACACCAGTGCTCCGTGCTCTGCACTGGCTGCCGATAGCATTCCGGGCCCACTCAAGGTGTTGGGTTTGACCTATAAAGCCCTAAATGGTCTAGGCCCTGCCTACCTGTGGGATCACCTCACCCCCTGGGTGCTGGATCAACCCCTGCAGTCGTCCGCGCGTGCCCTGCTCGAGGTCCCCCGAATTTTCCGGCAGGCCACACAGGAGAGGGCATTCTCAGTGGCCATGCCACGGCTGTGGAACTCGCTTCTGGTTCGGGTACGGCTGACCCCGGACCTCCCCTCTTTTCAGAAAAGTTGTAAGACCTGGCTGTTCCACAACTTCTGCCAGGCATTTGGTGGGGGAGAAGGGTGAAAGGGGGGAGGGGGGAGTTAAATGTCATCCTCCTTTTAGCAGTTTTAAAAAATGTTTTATATTGGATTTTATTTGTGTTTTTATATTGTAAGCCACCCTCGGCTGCCTGATGGCAGGAGGACAGGGTATTAAATTGAAAAATAAATATATAAATATTACTGAACGCCTGCTCCTCTAACACGAATGAATAACCCAACCATCAATCACCAAGACGTCAGCCGGAGAGCCAGCCAGCCTGCCCAGCCCGGCTCACTCACTGCCCATGTGGGAATACACAACAGACGATGCCATTAGCCCTCTCTTGATTCGCATGCAATGCCTCATGCTTTCTCTGTTAGTTAGTGTTCATCGTTGCAATGCTCAGCTCCTCTCTAGTAAGTGAGGGATTGGGACTACAGCTAGCAGAGGGCCAGCGTAGCCTAGTGGGTAAGTTCTTGGAGTTGGGAGACCAGGGTTGGCATCCTACTTTAACCATGAACTCAATGGCTGGGGCCTTGGGTAAGTTGTTCTCTCTCAGCCAGAATGTTGGACAGAACTCTTCTTCCCCTTTCCTGTCACTCACAAAACTAGGGGCATGGAGGCAGGGTCAGCCTTAGAATTCATGGTGACCCTGCCCCCATACCTGCGGGACACCTTCCACAGGACCTTAGCGGTGGTCATGTTTGGGGTCTCTACTGGGAAGCTGTGGCGTCCTCTTCCTCTGTGGGCCCCGCAAAATAGCAGGGCCTAGGAGGGTTGCCAGGCCAGCCCTGTTGGAGGGATGGCAGTAGCCCTGTCCCCCCACTAAATTTGCTCTTAGAANACTAAAAATGACAACAATAATGACTTTGTCTTTTTTGTTATCGTCGTTATCGGTTGTCATTTTCATTATTGCAATAACAAAAATGAAAATGACATGCACACCCCTAGGCACAGCTTTGATGATGCCGGAAAGACATGCCATGCATGATTTAAGTTTTTCGGCACACTGACAATTGTGCTGTACCAAGCTACAAAATCCAGCTCAGTACAGCGCATTAGTCAGTGCACCAGAAAGCTTCAAGCATGCGCAGCGTACCTTTCCAATGTTATCAAAGCCACGCCTAAGATGCATGCGCGTCCTGCCACCCAAACGCGTAAGTATACTTTAATACACATCAGAAAGTGCTCATATGTTCACTGTCCAGGGTCCATGAAAGGCAGCTGACTCCACTGTACTGACATACTACATATCACTTGGTGTCTGATTTCATTTGCTGCTCACTAATGATTAACTATATTACACTGAGGAAGCGCCTAGTGTAGAGCTGAAGTTGCTGCCTTAGCACCGACCAGGCACCCAATTATCTGAACATACTAGGCATTTGCCATTACTGGTTGACCAATGTACTGTTTTATTGATCAGTACCAATCAGTATAGGATCAGGATGGAAAATTGAAAAAACAGTTCCAGAAGTTAGGAAATTAGAACAGAAAAATGCTAAATCAGTACATCGGGTAGCCCATTGAGAACTATTCGGGTACAAATTCATATCCTATGTTACCAGATTGGGTCAATTACCACAATTTCGATGGATATACCCATCTTCACGGATATTTGTTTCAGCTATAGCCCTGTGTAGCCTGAAAGCTTGAACACTCTCACCAAGACAAGCTGGTTGAATAAAGGATATCATCTCAGCTACTTTGCCTCCATCTATTACTTTTGGGATCAACACGGCAGCTGTACTCACCCTCTGAACTTCCACCCTAAAGATACCAGCTGCATGAAAGACTGGAAAGGCTTCTGCCAATTTTTTTCATGAACTGTTTGGTTTTGTTGTTGTTGTTTTTATTTGTTAATTGTGAAAATAGTGTCTTCAAAATGGGACCATCTTCTGGAATTTTGAATTTCCGCACAAATGCAGTTCTGCACAAATCATTGTTGAATTGTCTGCAAGAATCATTGTTGTATAATAACAAAAAATATTATGTTTTTATTTATTGAGATTTCTGACCGACTCTTTCCAAAAGGCTCATGGAGGGTGACAACATATATATTTTAAAAAGGTGTCAAATACTGATTTTGAATGTGATGAGGCTATTTTGTCTGCTTTAATAAATAGTAAGTTTAATCAAGAAATATTAATTTTTCAGCCATGAGGCACAGTGAAATGAGCCACCTTTGACCATGGGGTTGGGGGGAACCATCCTACCTATGATGCCAGAATTTTAACTGCCTTTTCAAAAGTTTAGTTTGTACATGATATAGAAGTCAAACAAGACATAGCCGCTTGTTTTCTTTCCCCCTTTGCAAGATACCTTTAACTTAAAGAGGGAAAATTTTAAAAAGGCAGCTTGATTTGTGCTGAAAGAAATCACAGGGAGAGAACAAGAAAGTGGAGATGTAGGGTTATCATACCTCCCCTTTATGAAGGGGAGGACGCTTTATGAAGAGGAGAACTCCCCTTTATGAAGAGGAGAACGCTTCTCCAGTGCAGCACTACAACATGTATTTCTCAGAAGCATCCTCTTTTAAAGGGGTAACCCTATGGAGATGGAGCTTCTAGAGAGTGGGAACAAAATAGCCCTCCGTTTAATATAGAATGAAAGAGAAACAACCCCAATCTGGGACAATTCCAAATCTCAATCCCATTCCAAATGTTTTTAAAGGGCCTCTCTTTTTGTATTGGGCCAAGAATAAAATTGGATGCTAGCTACCATGGCGTTGGGTTGTTTGAAATATGCATCTGAACTTTACAGCGTGTGTCAGGCTCAAGGTAGAAAAAATATTGTGCCACGCACCTTTCTTTGCTGCAAGCAGTTGCTGGTAAACAGTAGAGCTGAAACAAGATCTAGCCGATTGTGAAAATCTTGTTCAGAATGGGCCTCTCGACCAGATTTTCACAATCAAGAATCTTGCAAGAATTGGACATTCTCACCGCCATTCTTGCGAGATTCTGATTTTTTTTAAAAAAACATTCTGTGCATGCGGTAAATGGCTCTCGGGGTCATTCTAAGCATGCACTGCCCTTTTCCAAGATGTCACAGGCTGCATCAGCACCATTTTGGAAAAGGGCAGCTGGTTCTGATCATGTGCAGACAGATGCTCTTTTTCAAAATGGTGCACTGCAGACATATCCTGCATCATTGGCAGGTACCTCCCGTGGCAGAGGAAAGGGAGGCAATACGGGGGCGCAGTAGGGGAGAGGTGTCGGCAGCGCCCCTTACCTTGCCGTGTGGGGAGGAGAGTTCCTGTGGATGTCCCTGCCGGGGGTACAGCAGGGGAAAGCAGTGTGAACCCCAACACCAAGTGCCCAGGTGCAATAGAGCCGGTCCCGCCCCCCGTGCGTCAGGAAGATGCGTTGGGGGTTGGGTCCAGAAGATGAAGCTGCTCCGAGTGCGGCTTTGATCAGAAGCCCAGGGCACATGCGCCAGGGCTCGGAAGTTCGGGGGAGCGACGCTCCGAGTCTAGCCCCACCCAGATGCTCAGAGCGCCTGCGCCAGCATCTACGAGGCGCATATAGGGATGCTTCCTGCTTCTCTTGCTGTCGATGATCAGTGCAACAGCCTGTGAGACTGGCCCCTGAGTGTGTTCCTTCCAGGAAATCGTGAGCTTGCTGTAACATTGTTAGTGTGTGCATGTGGGTGGGAGTGTTACGTGATAGTGTGGGTGATTGGGTTATATAGGCAGGGTGAGTGTGTTTTTTGTGACTGAGTTTCCCTTAGCCCCTTTCCTGGCCGTGTCCCTGTGGTGTGTCCTAAGTCCTCATTCCCCCTTCTTCCGTGATCCCTGGGAACCTTCACCTCCCTCCTTCCTGCACCAGGTTGCACCATTCCCCTTCCTTATTTCCCAGGGTGCAAAGGGTGCGTGTGTAGGATGTGTTGCTCAGATTACCACCTCCCTATGATGATCTTGGGCTAGGAGGAGTCCTCCAGCGCCTATATAAGACCCTGAGGGAGATCTTTCCTAGAAGATAAAAGTCTGAGTGGGAGGGAGAGATTCTCCTTCGATTTCCTTCCCTGTCCCGCAAGTCCGAGACAGTCATGTTGGGAAAGGACCATGCATGCTCAGTATGACTTCGGTGGCCATTTTGCACATGTGCAGTGTTTTTAAATTTTTCTGAGAATCTCATGAGATTCTTGAACCAACAACAAGATCTTCTCTAGACCTCACTGACATTTCTCAATTCTTGCAAGATTCTCATGAGAATCAATCCAGTTCTCATTTCAGTCCTAGTAAACACTACAGTACCAGTCATATCACAGGGCAACCTAGGGTGACTACGCTGGGACCCACCAGCTTATTTTCCTCTCAGGACTCTGAAGTTTCCCTTGTTTTTGTCGGGACAGGGTGCATGGCTCCGACTCCCTCCCATCGGAGCCCCAAACACAACCACCTCTAGGGCCACACAATGGGTACCCCCAGAGGGTTGGGGAGTTGCCACCGAGGCCCTTCATTTTATCTTCACCCTGGGCCCTGCAAATTCTAAGACTGACCCTGCTGGTAAACAGGGACAGATCCAGGTACATCCAGAGTATGTGAGTGCACAGGATCCTGTGAGTTGGGAGGTCCTGTAAGGGGCCCTCATGCATGGGGTCCTTGGATAGACAAGCCACTAGTGTGAGGCACTGGTGTGAAACACAGGCCCACTGAATCTCAAACTTGAGGAGGCCCTGGGCCTGCCCCATGATGATACATGAGGAGGTCTCCAACACATGAGGCCAATGAGTAAACTAGGAATGGCAACACATGTGTAACATACAGGCCGGCAGGGTCCGCAGTGGAGGGAACTCCAGCCCCTGAAAGGGATGCATGTTTAATTAAACATTAAAAAATGAATTACTGTGACATTTTCCTTTTTCGAATTGGTGGGTCAGGGTGTATCCATCAAACATCCCTGTTGGGAGGGGATTCGTGCCACCATTTTACACAAGCCTAACTTTTCTGGCTCCAGCATTGCTGGAGGCACATATGCTATTCCCCCTCTGCTCTGACCTTCATTTTCCAAAGAGGCATTTGTGGACTCAATGCAAGTATTAACCCCAAATCCCCATCTAACAGTCCGTTACTCTGAACTCATGCACATCCACGATCTGAGGAACACAGACTTTCTTCTTTCCCAAAACCTTCTGTCAAGATGCAGCCTGCCCTCTGGCTCGTCCCATTATGGAATTTCCCGTCTTCTCAACCCTCTAGGCCATTGATTCTCCAGGACTTACTTGGCCGATCACCCTTTTGAGGTGATAGATCCATAGGGGGACAACATATACATGGAACAGCATGAATGTTTGTTCATGATGATCCACCATGGAATGATATTGTAGTAAGGACCGTGGTGTTGATTTCCTCCATAGTTAGCGTAACATGTAGAGCCATCTAAGGTGTGTTTCTTGATGTGATGCTACCCAGTGCCCACCCATTCCAGTTGCTGAACACATTTCTCCATTAGTTCAGTTTATATAAATACACATTTCTCCACCTATTGAACATGGAACACAACACATCCATGCTTCCCACGTTTTAGATGCTAACATGTATTAGCTGTTATTTCCAGTCAAGTGCTCTGTTCTACCACATGCTATTACTCCCCCGGGGTACCATAGAGGGTGGGGCGTAGCAAGCTTGTGGAGGGCCCAGACTCAGATCCCATTTATGGGCCCCCTAAAGGGGGCTGGGAAGCTCCCCCAACTGTGACTGCTGGGGGACGGGGGTGGTGGTGGAATGTACAGACCTGATGGGACTGCTTAGATTCCTGCTCCCCGAGTCCATGGGTAGAATTTATTTATTTATTTATTTATTTAATCATATTTTTACTCCGCCCCTCCTAAAACAGCTCAGGGCGGCTAGAAGGGGGAGGCTTGAGGCTGCTTGTTTCCCACTTCCACTGAGTTAAATGACTTGTGAGTCTCTGATAGTATGAGCGGCATGCTTTCCAATTCAAAACTAGGGAGCGTTGCATGGCCTGCTGGGAGATGTTGTTCTGCCTCACTCATTACCAGTCCCCACTGCCTACCGCAAACTACATCTCCCAATAGGCCTACCATGTAGTAACACGGAGGTGACATGGGAGAGATGCCCTAAAGCCACAAGGGTGAGGGGTGTTTGTGACTACTGGAAGCACTCAGTCATCCAGTCTACCTTCCCTCCCCTCCCCCCGGCCTCCACACACTGGAGCTATAAAGGTTGGAGCCTATCACCCCATCTCCTGAATGAGGTCCCAGTCTGGTCAGTTGGACACTGCTCCATGCTGCTCTGAGTTACACTAACATTGATTCAGAGCAGCCTTATTCACTTGAGCACAGCCAGTCGGATCAAGAGCAGAGCTCAGTCACAGATACCAGTCGAGTGATTCCTGACTAGCAATAATGTAAGCAACAGGCAGAACAAGATTGATGGGACTTGACCATGGGTTGGGAGTACAGAGAGAGCTGTTGTCACAACTAAGATCAGTGTTTGGGAATTTAAGGATACAGCCCTCTTCAACCAGTTCTGCCCACCTCCCCCAACCCTACCTTCATCCCCTGGCTAGGTGAGGTCGCAGCCTCGCAGGCTAGGGTGGAGCGCCAGCAGTGCACTCTGAGCCTATTATCCTTAACTTTTTTTTTTAACGGTTACAGACAGCTCCGGGCCCCTGGCGGGCCTCCTAGGACCCTGGGCACAGGTGCAACTGGGCCCCCTGCACCCCAATAGCTACGGGACATGGCAATTCACAAACCACTTACTTCAGAGTAGCTCTATAGGGAGCTGCTCCTGAGTAAGTGGTTTGTGGATCATGGCCATGGAGCTTTGAGAAGGGATGCTGTGGAGTCACACTTCATCCTAAGCAACAATATGGTATGTTTTGATTGATCATGGAAGATCACGGGTGACCGGGAAAACACACAGCAAGCAACATAAACACCTGTTCAAACAGCAATGCAACTGCAGTGACGTCCCAGACTTAAATACCTGACAGATTAGTCCATGTTCGGTCTGCATTAAGCGTTATGTCTAGAAACACCCATTGTGGAACTCAGAGGACTCAGGCCACTTGCCCACATTGTCGCACTGCTGAATCTCCCTGCGGGGAAATCTCCCGGAGGGGGGTTCTTACAGCGCACCTGTGCATGAGGACGCTTGTAACCAGTCGCATCCTGTGGGATTTTTTTTCTTTTGATTGTCAGGACTCAAAATTCAGCCCTGACAATCGAAACAAAAAAAGCCACAGAACACGGCTGATTACAAGTGCCCACATGCACAGTGTGCCATAAGATCCCCTGCCGGGAGATTTCCCCGCCAGGAGATTCAGCCGTACGGTAACATGGGCAAGTGGCCTAAGTGTTTTCAAAATGCCCAGCTCTAAATTGCACCTGAAAATCCGGCATGGATTTTGAGTGCTGAGCAGTCAAGAACCTAGCATTATCCTACCGCTCTGAGCAGGGCTGAATTTCACTGGATATGAGAATCATCTGGGTCACATAAGCCGAGCAGCGAAGAGGAAAGAGAAATCTCTCCATTCCCCCATCACATCCCCTGTTTCCTCCTAAATGTCCCTATTAATTGCTTTCGAATGTTGGCAAGTGTGTGCTGTTTTGAAGGAGGCAATCACTCAAACAAAATTTACAAATCTCCAGGGCTGCTTTCAGTTTTAAGAAGAGGATGAAGTTCCTAAAACAACCGCTTGAAAAAAAAAAAAAAAAAAAGGAAAAAGTTGTTATTTCTTTGACAATCACGTCTGGAAACTTTGCTCGAGCAGAAGATCTATTTTTTTCCCCAGGCTTGACAGGACGCAACCCCAGCCCTATGGAATATTTGCCTGTAATTACAAAGCTCATCTACATCTTCCTGATCGAGTGATAGGACACGTATGCTGATACAATAAAACCACACTACATTCTTATTGCCAAGGGCAGCCTGAACTGCTCTTCCAATTTCTTGGTGGGGATGTGCTTTCGAGTCACCTGACAGCTATGCATTATTTGCCCTACAAAGAAATATGGAGGGGGCAATTGTCCTAAACGGTAGCTATTGCAATCATTAATTCCTTTTGTTGATAAAAAGATGTGAATTCCTCATCTCCTCATGGTAATTGAGTTAATGAAAATCTCTGGCGACAAATTGATTTTTTTGAACCTGTCAGGTTCCAGTAGCACACTTAAAATGAAGCAATCTTTAATTTATTCCTAACATTTAATCCCAATAAAACATTCAAACTGCTAGCCTCCACTGGCATAATGAGCACCACTCTTGAATATCACAACAGTGCAGGCTTACCAGTACATAGGAAGATTAGATTTTCTATGGCCATTTTTATACAGCGCCACGGGATGAGGGGGTGCATGGGGGCGCCAGTGTGTGTGCAGCATGCGGACGGCCGCACACGCATCCCCACTCACCCCCACTCATCCCCATGCACGGAGCAACCTCCGTTTTCCCCAGTTGCTCCATGCATGGGGATGAGTGGAGGGTGAGCATGGATGTGTGTTAAGGTGGGAGCACACACGCAACCCCACTCACCAAACGTGCACACGCCGTGTCCGCCCTACACGTGGGCCTCTCCCACTCATGAGCACACAGATTTCTGCATGTTCATGAGTGGGAGAGGCCTGTTTAAAAAGGGTCTTTGTTTCCACACACAATAAAAACATGCCCATTGAACTTCATACGTAATATGTTTTCAATGCCAATGTCCTTAACATAAACAATGTGCTTGGTGAAGTCACGCTGGGCCAAATTCTAAGAGGTATCAAAAATTAGAGATTTTCTTTGACTCAAAAATTGGTCTTAAATAGTGCTGAACCGAGATCTCACAAAAGTGAGAAATCTTGGCAAAATCCCAGTTCTCCGTTCATCTCGAACAAATCGAGAACTGGAACTGTTTTGCTGAGGTCACAGCAAGAAAATATTTTATAGGGATGGGCGAACGCGGTTCGGAAGATCGGAGTTCTGCCCGAACTCGGCCTGTTCGGACGACAGAATTTGAACACGAATCCGAACACGAACTGACCAAACCGAACTAGATTCTGAACGTCAAAATGACCGAACAGTTCAGTCAGTTCGGATCGCATTCAGGTGAGTTCGGGTGGCAAAAACGTGTGACTGGAAGGCAAAACATGACAGGGAGGGGGAGTCACCTGAGGAGGAGACTTCCAGGCACCAAGGGTGGAGAGGCTTGGAGTAGCAGCCAGCCTGCCCAATCACCATCCCTTTTTGCCTCAGACCACTGGCTTTGCAGTCTGCGACTGGTCACGGGCTAGACTCTACAGAGCCAATGGGGCTTGCGGTGAGGCGGGCGCAGCAAGAAACAAAACTGATTGCCTCCCCCCTTCCCAACACCTTCTGAGCTAGTCACTATTCCTGAACAGCAGGCGTTTCAGAAGGCTCCCTCTCTCCCAGCAGTTTTTGTTCCTTTCTATTCCTAATCCATTGCCATTCTCCTCCTATTTACCCATCCAACCCATTTACCTCCATATTATCATTTATTTAGCTTAGATTAGATAGATTTAGGTGTTATTTTTTGGTTTTACCCCTCCCTGTGTTCCCTATGTTCAATCTTCCTTCCTCCCTCCCCATTCCATTGAATCCTTTCCCTCTCCCTCTTATTCCATCCCTGATTCCCTTCCCCTATTTTAAGTTTTGGATCAATTTAGAGTAGGATTATTATTAGATTGATTTTCATTTCAGTTTTGTACCCCTCCCTGTGTTCTTTTGTGTTTCCCCCTGTGTAATATTAGGGGCGGGACACCGGACCCATTACCGGGTACCGGATTTACCGGTTACCGGTTTCACAAAAACCGGTTTCCCGGATTAAATCCGGTATACCGGTGCCGGATTTATTGCATTGGTTTCAATGGGGCGCTGTGTCCCCATTGAAACCAATGCAAT
>QEPC01003796.1:2980581-3012521 GCA_003113815.1 Sphenodon punctatus | reverse complement strand
GGGGGGGAGGGGACAGGACAGCCCACGTGGCTGCCCTCTGCGTTCCCCCCCCTGCCCCCAACTCACAGTTTTTTTGTTCTTCTTGTCCCCGCAGGTATCCTGCGGGGACGAAGCAGCAGCGGCGGCAGACCCAGCAGCGGCAGGGATGAAGGCGGCAGCGGCGGCGGTGACAACGCCGGCAGCGGTGGCAAGGGGACCAGCCCCCCCCAGCACTACCCGCAAGCAGGTAAGTCCAAGTGGGGGGGGAGATGGGAAGGAGGATCCCCGCAGCAGGCGGAATCCCTTTAGGAATTTTATCATCTTGAAATTCCCAACAAGTTTCTGGTAGCAATGTCCTAAGTACTGAATGGCCGTTTTTACATGGGATGTGCTGCCCACCCCCACCCACCCATGCTCCGATGACCCACGCATGCCCACACATGGAGCATTGAGGAAAAGCCCAGGATGCTCCGTGCAGAGGCATGAGCAGGCAGTGCATGGGCAGGAGCACACACCAAGTGCATACCCATACCCATCCCAGCCCATCTGAAGCCCCGCCTGCCCCACTCACCAGACGTACATTTACAGTTGATCACTCCACCAAGGACACACAGACGCGCCCCCTGGCCGTGCCCATTTAAAAATGGCCTGTGTCAGGATATGTCAGCTAGATATGTTCTGCCATCCAATGAGAGAACAGACAGGGCAACCTGTGACATAGGGTCAATCAATCAGAAGATTACACAGTATTATTTACTTGTTTTTCAATTTTCTGCAATATTCAATATTTGAAATTTTCCATTGGTAAATGTGTTTTAAAAAACCCCTCAATATGTTCATGTCAAAAACTGTATTTCAAAGGGTGTTTTCATATGTGATGGCACTCAGCCGCCACCATGGTCTGCCCTGGTTCAGAGTTTGGCCACCACCGCAGCTGGGATAAGTCCAGGCTCCCGAACTGATGTGATGGGGATCAGGCCACCAGTGAAAGCAGGGAGGTGCATGGACATGTGTCTGCCCCCACATTCCACACCCCATGCTGCATCCAGCGACCTGCCTCTCACGGCAGCTGGTCATAGCGGCACCTCTGACCCAGCTGGGAAAAGCAGGCTTTCAATCATGATAGCCCACTTTACACCCGGCTGGGTGGCCGGATCCCGAGTCACAGCCCTAGCTGCCCACACAGCTGGGATCTATCCCAGGCAAGCATCGGGCACCCAGGAACTAACGTGACAGACGGAGCATCCTGGGTAAAGTAGTGTAAAGCAGGCCACCATTACATCTGTAAACACCCAAAGCTACATTTTTGGGCAGAAAAAGAAAATAATTTCTGCAAATGTTGTTCAACAGTTTCTAGTTGTAAAGCAATGTGAAAACAAATTAGAAATGTTTTATGAGGCCCTCTTCATCAAGGGCAATGTTTGCAATGTATACGTTTGCAATGTATACAGTACTTTCTCAAATATTCTCTGTTGTTACTCCAGCTTATACAGTAGATTCTTGTTCATTGCCCTGAATGTTTATGGTCTTAAATCAGTGCATAGCCAGGACCATAATAAATTACATCTATCAATCAATTATTTCCCGCTGTTCAGAGAGCTGTGCAAAACTTCCATAATGGTCCCAACCAGGCAAAACAAACCTGAATCTCAAATTGCAGTTAATCAGAGCTTGGCGGCAGTGTTGTCTATGGTTTTGTCCAGGGGACTGGGAGTTAGTAAGTCAGTGGTAAAGTTAGTATTAACAAGACAGGTTTCCTATGTGGCCTTGAATAAAATATTTTTTTCTTGGTTAGAGAGAACAGGATTGACTCCATTGAAGTCAAATGTAAAATGAGATTAGAATGCTTTATAAAGCACTTTAATATCTTTGAATGAAAGACATCAGAGGCACACTCTTCAGTGAACTTCATGAACTTGGGCCAACTTCAGATTCGATCTGTCCTCAGCCATGAAACAGGCCAATTTTAGATGAGCTTCATTGCAACTCTTTAGTTCATTTGACTTCAAACCTCCACACCAACAGGTATCCACACAACCAAGTCATTCTCTACAAATTAGTACTACTGAATCTCCCACAGAGATAGCTCTGATCTATTCCATATTGCAAATTGCATCAGTTAAGTAACTGCAGACCCAACAGCCCAAATTGTTTGGATATGCTTTTATTTCATAAAACATAAAATTATCGGATGCTGTAACTCTGAGGAACCCAAGTTGTGGGTTGGGACTCCAAGTGGGGGGGTCATACCATCTGCAGAGTGGGTCAAAATCCTTATTACACTGGATATACTTTGCATGTCTTTGTGGGGTCATTGGTTTGTATTTAAGGCTCAAAATACGGTCAAGCAGAGAAAGGGTTTGGAAGCCATTACTCTGTTGCTCCTTCATTTACAGAATCTCAAAGACACTGCTAAAATGCATAGGCCATTCCCAAATCTATGTGAAATTTCATCTTTTGGGAAACCTGGCCAGTTTTTGCATACAGAAAGATTTTCTTCCATTCGCCACTTTTGGTATTTCCAATGACAAATGTTTGTCACGGTCATCCTTTCTGGTTTTATCAAATTGCCAAAACAATCAGAAGGTATTCTGAAAGGGGAATCTGAATGAATCATCAAAAAAAAAGAGGTAAGTTTCCACGTTGCTGGAAAATCATTGAATCAGTTGTGTTTGGTGAAACCAATGTTCACCATGATAAATCACTGCTGCTCTACTCGAAGGCCAGTCTTGTGATTCAGACACAAATCTGAGAATTCTGTTCCTGGTTTCATGACGGATTTTCTTCGAGATCTTGCAAAACTAGTTACTAACTGTGGAGAGCTCCCCAGAGATATCATGCACCACAACTCGTGGAACTCAAGGAACGGTTTGATACAGAGGACAGGACTTGAAAAAATGAGCTCAAAGTTACAGGAAAGTGGGTTTAGGCTAAATATCAGGAAAAACATCCTAAGTAAGTAAGAGCTCAGCAGCAACGGAACAAGTTGTCTAAGGAGGCTGTAGGCTCTCCATTGCTGGAGGCTTTCAAGAAGAACCGGGGAAATCCTCTGTCAGGAATGCTGTAGCTGTAGTCATCCTGCATCCAAGTAGTGGGTTGAACTATACGGCCTCTGAAATCACTTCCAACTCTAAGATTCTATCATTCATGCTGACTTCAGTGGGAGGTGTAGTTCCTCAGTAACTTCAAAAATTTGGATGAAATTTTTTTAAAAAAACAAAACCCTGAGGCACACATGAAATCAGTGCCCCCTTTGTCCGGGGAGCCTAAACCCTTGTTTATGGAAGCAGTCTCCTTATCTAAAATGGGACTGTGTGTACATATAACAGCTATTCCCAATCTTTTAATCTCTCTGCACCCGAGTCTTTGCATTGAAAACATGGACATACGACTTACTTATCTGCCTCACAAGAGGAGAAGTGAGTCTCACTTGAGCCGTTCCTATTTGTAAAGCACATTTTCTGCTTGAGGTGGAAGGTGCTACATCAGTGACAAGAGCTGTTGGTAAAAAATTTCCCGCATACAATATGTTCCGCTTCATCTTAAAAACGAAGCGACACCACATCTTTGCTTGAAAATTTGCTCGTCCGAGAACACGTTTCTCCATATTTCACTCACCTCCAGACTCGAAACCACCGAGATCTCAGCAGTCCTTCTGGGGGAGGGGACTCTCTTTTGTGTTGAAACTTGGATTGCCTCAGAGGGCTCCATTCAGCTGCTGGAAATTCTTCCACGGACACCGATGTGCAGCGCCATTCCAAAACAAATACCTCCAAGTCCCACACTCCGTCCATCTGGTTCGCATTTCAAGGAGTTAGTGTTTCACACACTGGTGCGTTATGAGACTGAGAGAACAAGCTGGACGAACAAAGGCTCATAAAGAAACCCCCCCCCCAAACCCAGCCAACCTAGCAGTTTCCAAAAACTTTTATACTAAACTATTGGCCGGTGCTGGTATGGATGAATAGTTCCTGAGGAGTGTGTAGAGGGGTCCCGTCTTGCATTCTCTATGAAATCTAAGAATCAGGATCCACATTTCAACTGCCGAAGCTGACTTCGGTTGGGCCATTTATATATAAAATCCTAAAAGATACCTGGAGCTAGCTAATAACATTTTATTTTTTTAATTAAAAACAAAACAAAACAATGAGAGAGAGAAAGGCCTTTTTATTTTCAGTTCCCAAGGCCTGATCCAAGACCCTTAGACTGATGGAAACTTCCGTTGCTTGTGTTTTCTATAATCGTCCCTCACACAGTGGCCCTTTTTACATGGACGGGGCTGGGTGGGGGGGATGGGTGTTCTGGCGCAGTGAGTGGAGGTGGGTGGGTGTCCCTTTACACGGACACACACCCACCTCCACCCCTTTCCACCCACCTCCACCCATGGGGCCTCCTCCGGTTTTCCGGAGGGCTCCGTGGGTGGAGGTGGGTTTTGCGCAGGAGTGCGCGCATACTGCCATTCATCCTCTGAGGTGTTCGCATGGACAAACACCAAGCAAACACCCATCCCCCCACAGCCATTTACACAGATGCCCCACATACCTGCCTGCACACCGAACTGGGGGAAGGGGGGAGCGTCCATGTAAAAATGGCCAATGTGCTGTGGGGACCACTGAATACATATCAGACATTTTTTGGCCGTCATGTTGTGTTAAGGGTTCTGCTTGCCGCTAGGCCCCTGTGAAAAGAGGAAATAGTTTTGCACTCACTGAAAGACAGAAAAAAGGGTCAAGGGGGGGAGGGGGGAGAGAAGAAACTGACGAGATGGAGAAAGGGTGGGGGAGGGTAATACTTCTCAAAGTGTACCGGGATAACTTGTGAACATTAGGAATGTGACAGACTTTTCTTTGTGGAAATTCTGCTGCTGGTGTCATTAATTATTCCAGTAAAAAGGGCTTGGCTGTCGCTCATCTCTGCTTAGATTGTGTGACTGAAACAACTGAGGCTTATTTCCTGCTTAAGATGACCAATAAAGGTGATGAAGAGGATATGAGTTAACGCCAAAGAAAGATGTTTGTAAAAAGGAAGACTAGAAAGGGTAAATTGACAGAATGAATGAATAAAATAATTGCGTTGGGCATGGGGACTGAGACTGACTAAGGGCTCTGAGAACTATGATTCTGGGGCACAATGAAAGCATGCTTCTTGGATATAGGGTGTTTTCAGATGTGACGGGGCTGATTGGCCCGGTCACGAAATCAACTAATTCATCCCCCACCGGGATGACCCGTCACGCCCTAACAGATGTGCCAGGGAATCCCAGCGGGGAATCAGGCAGGGGGCGGGGCCGCGCGGTGCAACGTGTAGCCGCACAGCCCCACCCCCTCCACGCTCTCCGCCACCCGCCCTCTGGGGAGACGGGTGGCCACTGCGGCCAATGCCACCGCAGCGCTTGACCGCTATGGCCACGGGCCGGAATCCCTGTGGGGATTCCGGGCAGTGGCTGCCATCCAGACGTGATGGCGGGGGTCACCACGGCAGGGAATCGCCTTCACCACGCGACGGCCTCCCGCTCGCATGGTGAATGTGATTCCCCGCCGTGGTAACATCTCGGGGGGAACATCCGTTCCCCCCAACAGACGTTACGTGGTCCAAGCCACCACAGGGAATTGACTGTGGCTGACATTGACCACGTAACGTCTGAAAATACCCTCAGTGTGTCTGGCAAGTAATGGCAGATGCTTGAATAGGCATAACCATGGCTTAATTTGGGGGGGAGGGGGGCATGCCAGGACTCAGCCCTGACAATTAAATTCAAAGGGCTGGAGGGAGCAAGTCCTGGGAAATGTTCCTAGTAGCAGTGCCAACCCTGCAATATGGCAGAGCAGGGAAAGGCTGATATTGGCTACTTCATGGTTGACAATGAAAGCCAGAAAAAGCCTGGATGGTTTATTTGGCTTGTATTAATGACTTTCTTGCCCCATCTCACTGTGCCAGCCATCGTGTAGATTAAATCACAAGAATTCCTGTCTTATATTCAGCTGTAGGGAGGCAGGGTGGCCCAGTAGTTGAGGTACTAGCTGGAAAGTAGGGTTCACATCCCTGAAGGAAGGGGCGTGGCTTCTGAGGTGGGGGCATGGCTTCTGGGGAGCTTTGGCCTTGGCAATTCATTTTTTTAGGCTGTGGAATTCCCTCCCGATGGAGGCCCGCTTGGCCCTGGACCTCCCCTCTTTTCAAAGACATTGTAAGACCTGGCTGTTCCGCCGGGCCTTTGGAGAGGGAGACTGGTAGGTTGGGTCAGGGAGGGGGGAGGTTCTGCCCTTTTTGTATAGTTTTAGCATTTTTATTAGTTTAAAATTGTATATTATGTGTTTGTCTTATTATTATTGTTGTTGATACGTTTTGTAAGCCACCCTGAGCTGCTCTGCGAGCAGGAGGGTGCAGGGTAGAAAAATAGTGAAATAAATAAATAAAATAACATTTTACAAATTAAGCACTTGGCATAACCAATGAGCCAATGTGCGTGTGTCCCCAAAGCATTTCTACAACTGAGGCTATGTTTGTATGTGACACGATCAGTGAAGGGTAAGCTTCTGCACTGCCAGTGCCTAGTAGCTTAGCTCTCACTCTCCCCCACTTGCAGAGTTCAGAAGTGGCATTGCAGGTGGGAATGACTGAAGGGCACGCCCACTTGGTAAGATGTCACTGCAGCATACCCACCAACATTTGATGGAGAGAAATAGGCACACTTCATGCCACTCCTAATTTGCATATCTTTGCATATTTTAATATAAATTTATACTAGTCCACAGACTAACTCTGGGGCTGAGCTGGGGGCGGGGGGGATGTCTGTGTGAGAGGCTCTGTGTACACAGCGGTTTGAACATGCAGGAATGATGGTTCCAGTTAAATCTCAGGCTGTCAAAAAAAATCAAAGTTCTCAAATGTGTGCATTGTGCAATGACTTTGACTGTAAACTTTTTCAGAGGATCCCAGGTGGAAGCAGTTTTAGACCCTTTCAGCACGCTAAAGGAACACCTCCCACAAACACTCACACCCTTCCTACCATTTTTTAGTTTTCATCTTTCTTGACCCCAGCCTCAGCTCCTCCGTGCCTAGGTGTTACCTTTCTTTGTTCTTCACTAGCAGTGCTTATCCCAAACTTCTTAAAGTGAGAAACGCTGCATGATGTCCTACCCCTACCCCCAGAAATGAATGAATAATAGGGTAGAGAGTCATAGTCAGATCTTTCTCCTGGTGGATTAATGATGTGTTAATGACTTCCTTTGTCTGCTGAACCTGGTACAAACATTCCACTGCAGGGAACCCAGTACAGCATAACAAAACCTGTTAATGTGCTGGATAAAAAAGTACTCTTGGAGAGTATGCTGAATCAGGGTCATGGGGTAGGCCAGTGTGGCAGTGGGCCAAATGTATTATTATCATAATCATCAACAAAACAACAACAACAAAGTATATAGCACTCCCCTGCCATGGCACTGGGAGCAATTCACATAGAACAATTGAACATAACTTTTCAATCCTCACAACAACCCTGTAAGGTAGGTTAGGCAATTGTGACTGGTCCAAGGTTACCCAATGAGTTTCTGGCTAAGGCAAGAGTTGAACCAGACCTCCCCCTACCTCCAGGTGCAGGTACTGCACACTTAGCCACTACACCAAACTATAATCCAGCTCATAGCTGATTTTTATTTGTTCCAGTTCCAGTTCCTAAACCTGGCCCATGAATTCAGTCGATGCCTTCAGGCACTGAAAGAGTGAGCTCAGTGCAAAGGAGACGAGATGAGGACATGCATTCAAGGATGGTGTAAATCCGTGGCATAGATCTATGATCTGGATTCTCCCCTTTAGTTCCACATCTGAAAAGGGCATTTCAGGGTGTGAATAGGGGTGAAAAAGTAGTGGGTTCATTATTCACATATATCATTCGGCATTTTCAGAGAGCACTCTGAATATCCAATCAATCTTTGCAACCAAAAAATATATTTGCATATTCGCTTAGTTGGATATTCCAGTTTGGTTCCTTTCTTTATATTGGTATTTCAGTTATTTCATTTCTGTGATCTGGGTATTTTGGCAACTTCATTTTGGCTTGCGTGGATGGGCAAAAGCACTAATGGTGCCAAAAGAATCAAGCAAAATGACCAACCTGAATAACCAAAATGGACACTCTATGAAGCAAGAATGAATAGCGGTTCATATCCACTTCTTTGGACCTGAATCAAAATAAGCAAATTAAATGGATACGGCATTAGCCACAAATGTTTGTTTCAACTCTAGGCAGGATAATTGGCTGACTAGGACTAGGGCTGAAATGAGATCTCACATATCACGAGAATCTACTCAAGAACCAGCATCTCAATGAGATTCTTGAGATTAAGAACGAATCGAGAATTGGCTGACGTGTTCTTCTGAGATTATTGATGATCTTAAAATAACGCTCTGAGCATGTGCAAAATAGCCACCAGGGCCGTTCTGAATATTCACAGCCTTTTTCCAAGATGGTGAAGGCCTTGTCAGTGCTATTTTAGAAAAGGGGAGCCGGTTCTGAGCATGCACAAACAAGCTGCCCCTTTCCAGAATGGTATCAATGCAGACTACACCATCTTGGGAAAGGGCCACACATGTGCAGAATGGTCCCGGTGGCCATTTTGCACAAGCTCAAAGTGTTCTCGACTCTCACGAGATTCTCGCAAGAATCGGACCAATTCTCGTTTTAGTCCGAATTATGACACTGAAAGTCTGCAGCAGGGGTGACCAGACTTGATCCAGGTGTCAGTCCCAAGAGATCTACCGAGGACCTGTCTGGCTGGCACTGGCTCTCCCTGGTCTGGACTCGGCTTGCTTCATTTCAGAAATGCTCCCAAACACAGATCTACATACCTCTTGGATGTAAAGAATAGGGCTTGTGAGAGCAAGGCTTTCTTCCCACCTCAAGACACTTCCTGTATTTTCTGCTCCCATTCAGGATGGAAGCAGTCAAGGAGCAGCATGTACCTGCAAAAACAGGGATAGGCACTGAAATTATGATACCCGACCAGGTAACATTGCCAACTAATAAGTACAGAATTAATGCCCGACAGGATACCCATTTTGTCAATTTACCAATTTTGGTACCAATTTCCATTACTAATTTACCTACTTCCGGTTCTGAATTTCCAGTATCAATTTTTTTTTGGTTTTTTTTGTTTTCTGTTACCAAAATCAGTTGGTAAAAAGGAAAATCAGTGACTTGGTAAGTAATACCTGCTATTTTGGGTAATCGGGGTGCCCTACTTGGTACTCAGGAACTGATTAGGCACCCGACAGACTGCCTGAAATTGTGGCTATTATCTGCAGGTAGCAAATGTACTACTCACTTCAGCTTTAAGCCTCTTCCAAGATAAAGGGTGCTTGTTCACTTTCAGGCAGGGGCAGGGACTAGTGGGAGCTTAACTCATGTTACTGCAGTCACGTGGAACCCCCGATCATGGGCACAGGGGTTTTAGCATTGTTTTTTCATTCCCGCGTTAAATTCAGTAACGTGAAACAGGGCTGGATTTTGAGCCCTGTCTCGAGTGAATGGGGGGAATGGAAAAATAATGTTAAAAACTCCGTGTCCATGATCGAGGGTTTCACAGACATGACTTTGCTAATGTGAGCTAAACACACATTAGCCCCCGCCCTGCCCTTCCCTGAGTGTCGGCAAGTACCCAAAGTTCTCACAACTAGTTTTGAACCTTCACAAGAAAAGTTCCCCTTCTTGGCTGTGTGTGAATCTGGCTGAAGGTTCTTTTATTACTATGTAATCCAGATCTGTATACTCAGGAGTGCCTTGTGGTTCATAAGCATTAGCAGTTCTTCCAGGTCAGCCAAAAGGCACAACAGGGCAGTGCTAAGGTTTACACAACCGCAAGAGTCATTCTTTTCATGTCTGATGTCCAAACAGCTTTTTGGATGGAAACCTGCCATCATTATTTCCCACAAATAATCTGCACTCAGCTCCAATTGACCTGAATAAATCGAGTGCAACTACTCGTATTAGAAAGGGTCGTGGGATGAAGACATTTATTGGGACAAGGTACTTAAGGCAAATGGACTGACGTGTTTTTCATTTTGGTCTTACAAGAGACCCTTTGCTTACCTTAACAGTTAAAATGGGTGGAAGGATTATTAGAATCATTATGCTCATTTGACAGATGAGGAAGCGAGGCTGAGACGTATTGGGTGTTAATAAACATGCAGCTCATGCCTGGGGAGGGAGGGCCACCCCCAGCTGGGTCAGCACGGGAAACAGAATAAATTTCCACTGGTCAACTGGGCTGAAGAGGCGGCACAGAAGAGATGTGATTCTGGCTGGCCCTGCCCCTACACTGAGACTGATGCCTTGCCCCCCGCCATGATGGGTAGCCATGACTGCCAATAACAGGCAGCCAGGGTGGCCAGCCATGATAGTGACACGAACACACATGATCACCTGGAATAAATCGCTATGGCTCTCTTGGGCCCAGACTGTGGGTCCAGTTCCTTCTGGGTCCACGATTCCTGAGCAGCCAGCTACCCAGCTGGGGACTGTAGTGGGCCCACATCTGGTGGACCACTAACAGACGCGCAGGTACGGATCAGGCTCAGGTGGGCCATAATGGGCCACTTATATTTAGGGCTGATGCGGCAGCAGCTGTTACCGCACCATGATTCCATTCTGCCATTTTGAAATTGCTCGCGCCACGCCGTGGCTTTTCTGCGGACATTCCGCTAATTCCACCGGCATTCTGAAAATTGCAGAATTGCGAAAAAGTTGCGGAAACTGTCGGAAAACCGCTGTTCTGCTATTTTGTGATGCTGGCGGAATGGCAGAAGTAGTGAAAATGTCATGTTTCCGCTATTTTGCGAAGCCTGGGGAAGTAGCGGAATGAAATTAGCAGAACTGCAGAAGTAGCGGAATGAAGCTAGCGGAATGAAAGCCTCTGCCACGCCGTACCACTAATTGTGGAAACGCTGTTTCCAGCAGAAATAGCTACCTCTGCGACATTTCACTACAGCCCTACTTATATTAACATGGATTGACTTGCCCAAGGCTACCAGTGAATCCATGTCTGCCCCCGGAGAGGTGTAGAAGCTTGTAAAACCTGGCTGTTCATCCAGGCCTTTTGGGAGGGTGGGTTAGTGGGTTTTTATCCGCCTACCCTTCTTTATTATTTGTTATTATTTTTTTTGTCCTTCCCTGTTTTAATTGTTAAGATTTTTTTTAATGATGGTTTTAAATATTTTAAATTATTTTTATGTGACATTTGTTAGCCGCCCCGAGCTGTTTGCAGGAGGGGTGGGGTATAAATGTATTAAATAAATAAATAAAGATAAATATTCAAATGGTTTGCCCCCGGAGACTAATGGAACCTGAGAGGTTCCGGAATGCTCTTGGGGCGGTCCCTTCTGATCCTGATGACCGCCCGCTCGATGACCTCATGGCTTTATGGAACACCTTGCTGATGGAGGCCATCGACCAGATGGCTCAGAGGCGTCTGCTCACTCGATGACGGCTTTTCAGACCTCCGTGGTTTACGGAGGACCTGAGGTTGCTGAAGTGTGAGGGCCAGCAGTTGGAGCAACGGTGGTGCCATTTGCATGCTGAAGCTGACAGATTGCAACATAGAGCCAGTTTATGTGCCTATACCATAGCTGTAAGGGCAGCAAAAAAGGAGTTTTTTGCTGCCCATTTAAGCCTCTGCTAAATATCGTCCAGCAGAGCTTTTCTGGGTGGTGAGGGGGCTGGTCGGTTCACCCTCCCTCCTCCTGGAACTGGAGTCATCTAGTACCCACTGTGACATGTTTGTTGATTATTTTGCAGATAACATTGCTCAGGTTCACCAAAGCTTTGTTGCCACGCTTATTACAGTGGGTGAACCAGAGGCTGTGGAAGCCCCGCCTTGTCTGGTTTTGTGGGATCAATTTTAGTGGGTGTTGTCCACTGAGGTGGGGGATGTTCTTGGAGCTGTTAGGGCCACTCTTGACCCATGCCTGTCTTGGCTGGTTAAGGTCAGCCAGGAGATGTTGGGGCTGCTGGTGGTGGGGGATTATCAATGCCTCCCTTTGGAAGGGCAGAGTGCCGGGTTGCCTCAAAGAGGCAGTGGTATGGCCTCTGCTCAGAAAACCATCACTTGACACTGACTCCCTCACCAGTTATCAGCCGGTCTCTAACCTTCCTTTTGAGAGGGTAATGACTCAGCAGCTGCAGGGGCATCTAGACCACACCGATTATCTGGATCCTTCACAGTCTGATTTTCGTCCAGGCTATGACACTGAGACTGTGCTTGTGGCTTTGGTCGATGACCTCCACTGTGAATTAGATCAGGGTCGTTCAACCCTGCTAATTTTTTTAGATCTGTTAGCTGCTTTTGATACCGTTGACTATAAGATGTTGGTGACTCGCTTGCAGGACTGAGTCCGAGTGGGCAGGATCATTCTTGAATGGTTCCGCTCTTTCCCAGCCGGAAGAACTTAATGTGTAGTGCTAGGGGATTGTTCTTCATCTCCTTGAGACCTCACGTGTGGTGTCCTGCAAGGTTCCATTCTGTCCCCTCTCCTGTTCAACGTGTATATGCAGCTGCTCGGTGAGGTGAGGTTGTGAGACGGTGTGGGGTGCAGTGTCAGCAATATGCTGATGGCACCCAACTCTACCTCTCTTTTTCTTCCAACCCAGACCCGGCAGTCTCGTTACTTACCTGGTGTTTTGCAGCTATGGGGGACTGGATGAAGGCAAGCCGACTGAAGCTGAATCCCGATAAGATGGAGGTTATGGTGCTATATAAATGCTAATAATAATAATAATGATGATTATGATGGTGGGTAAGGTGGTGGATGTGGCGGCCCCGTCATTGATGGGATTTGCTCTCCGCTGGTTACCCAGGTTTGCATTCTGAGCATGCTCCTCGACCCGCAGCTCCGCATGGATCTTCAGGTGTGGGTGGTGGTGAGGAGTACATTCCACCATTTACATCTGGTGCATTGGACATATCACTATCATCCATGCTTTCATTACCTCGAGATTGGACTATTGTAATGCACGCTACATGGGGCTACTCATGGTGACAGTTCGGAGACTGTAGCTAGTGCAGAATGTGCTGGCCCATCTCCTTATGAGGTTGGGCCACCATGAGCACATTTCACCACTGGTTCAGGCTCTGCATGAGCTTCCTATAGTCTTCCGGGCCCGAGTCAAGGTTTTGGTGTTGACATATAAAGTCCTACACGGTCCGACATACCTGTGGAATCACCTCACTCCCCGTGCTATGGAGCGATACCTGCAGTCTGTCGGGAGCGCCCTTCTCGAGGTTCCCCGTGTGGCCCAGGGGGCTACTATGGAGAGGATGTTTTCAGTGGCGGCACCTAGGCTGTGGAATTCCCTCCCGGTAGAGGCCCAGATGACCCCGAACCTCCCTTCCTTCCGTCACATGAGAAGACCGGGCTGTTCTGCCAGGCATTTGGCGAGGGAGATGGGGTGTAGGGTGGGGGGAGTGGGTTAGGGTGGGGGTGGGGATTTATTGTTTTACTGCCTTCTTTTTTAAGGTGTCGTTTTTTGTTTTCTATGTTTTATCTCTTCTATGTTGTAAGCTGCCCTGAGCTGCCTGGAGCAGGCGGGGTGGGGTAAAAATCTGTTAATAAATAATAAATAAATGTTTGCACAAAAATTTGAACCCAGGTCTCCCACCTAGACATTCTATGCTCCATTGGGCCATGCTATCTTTGATGACATGAGGACCACTTCAAAGGATAAAAACAGACATGACGCTAACTCCACTTTAACAGCGCTTTAACATTTCTTATGCATGTTGCAGGGTTGCATAGGGCACCAATACAGTCCTACAACATGCATTAAAATGTTTAAATGGTGTTAAAGTGCAATTAGCATCATGTCTGCTTTCACCCAAAGTTTAGCTACTCACCTAAGCAGTGAGGTGGCATTCTTAACTTCAAGACTCTGAGACAGAATAATTGACTAGATTTGCCTCAAGCCTTGTAAATCTTTTACATGGTTACTTTTTGGGGGTCTTTAGCGGAGAAGGGAGATTATTTCCCTAAAGACATCATAATACTTTCTTGTCTTCCAATATTTTTATGGTCTCACCAAAAGGTCTGTTTTGTTCATGCTCAAAGGAACATGAGGTATGCAGATGTATTTTCATGCTGACATTGCATGTCACATTCAGTGGAACATCCATCAGACTTGTTCTTCCCAGGAGTAGGGATGTTTTTACATTTTTTTTTTCCTTTCAGAATTGTGGTTACTAGTTGCTATTGGCCAAACAATCATGAACACCCCCTGACATTATATCTCCTGCCACTGACTCATTACACACACTGCCACGGCAGGATATTCCATTTCTTCATCACAAAGTTGCCTATAGATTCTTAGACCCTTGACTGACCATTAAATGAATGACAGGCACTTCATTTTCTGCTTAGTGTTATGATTAATTTATCGCTTACCAGTCACCCGGCTTCATACATCGTCCCAAACTCTCTTTGTGAACTGAAAAGTCCTGAATTATGTTCCCCTGATAACAATTTTGTTTTTCCCTTAGAAGGTCACAAAATATACGACGGCTGCAGGTGGCCTTGTGTAAACAAAACAAGCTGGCCGGAGTTCAAGATTCAGCAAAATAATATTGTCAAGTGATCTTTTGTTGAAATAGCTGAATGCCTAGAAAACATCTGCAAATGCTAAATTTAAACTGCAAATAAAGCCAGTGAAAGGAAACTCCTCAGTCGGAGGCTCAGAATATTATTATGTAAAATAATAATTTAAAAATTATCTCGTTCTTGGAACATGGGCTACGCTGTCGGGTTGCTTCTCCAGGAGCCACCTGACTTCATGCCTCAGTTTTCCCCTTTCCCCAGAACTCCCCCTAATTTCAGTTTCCCTCTCTGGCACGCCTTTGTTATTCCCCGAAATAAAGCACAAGGGTGTTGACATAGACTATGTTCCAATGAACAGTTAATTCAGTATAGTTGAGCCTTACTTCAGTTTTACTCTTGAAATGCACACAAATAGAGCGCTAATGCCACGTTATTCACGAGTTGGAAGAGAAGTGTGCACTCCAGTGATCTCAGGAGTAACATCCTCCCCTTCGGTTTGTATTCTGAAGTAACTGTCCATGTGAACACATAGCAGTGTGATGGTGGCGACCACAAAGTTTAGCCATCATTATGGGTGTTTGCAGATGGATGTAGGGCTGCTCACCCCTGGAGCTGTTCAAGGGATGTCCCGCCATGTCCACCCACTTCCAGCCCTGCCTGGATCGGGATCAGATGGACCCAGAAGGTTCCCTGACCTGGGGTCCACCCGTGCAGCACCCACCACCACCATAGTGTGTCCACAGCTCTATGGTGTTGCCCAGGGCAATGGCCAGCTGGAAGCAGAGGACTGCAGTCAACATCTGGAGGATCATTTCCAGGCCACCCGGAGGTGAAGCAGAGTGGCACGGTCAGCACCAGGGCGGCCTGTCCATCTAAAGACACTTATTGCCTCAGCTAGGTGGAAGAATGCTACTTTAGTTTACACTGTTTGTCTGAAGGCTACGGACGTGGAGTGAGTCGTTGCTTTGGTTTACCCTCTGTTTGTTAGAACGTGGCCCTGGGTGCCCTTGTCCACCAGAGTCCCAAGCAGGTCTGCCTCCTTTCCTGAGGGGTCTGAGGACTGAAGTATGGGGAAAGCTTCCCAGAGGTTTCTGTTGGCTTAAGGCAGAATGCCACAAGGGGTCCTCTTCTTCCATCATTGACTGTGTTCAGGATGACATCTTAATTTGGGGTTGTGGGGGGGGGGGCTCTTCCATGTGAGGTCTGGGGCAAATTGCCTCTTTGTCTCCACTCCTGGGGATTCTTTGTCTGCTAAAAAATGGTACCCATTTTTATGGATCCCACCATAAATATGTGGATTGGTCCACCTGCAGTAGTTCTCATATTTCCCTGGGACAAGCAGACCAAGGAGTTATTCCCTGTTGTCATAAATCACCTGTTCAGCTGTGCACATGTTTTGCTACCAAACAGCTGATTGGTGGCAGCAGGCATACCCTTCTAGTCTGGTTCCCCGGCAGCATCCCCAGCCTAGACCGGACCAGCCCAGCCCAAGTCTTTCCCCAGTCAGGCCTGGAGCAGGTGCATCTTGTGTAGAACAGAGGACTGGCACAATCAGGTATGTGCAAAAAAGCCCAGCAAGCATGGATAAGAGGTTTGGTTGCATGTTCAGAAAGGAAGGGATGAATTTCACACACATACCACTCTGTGGATAAAAATAGATGTGATGGTGGCGTGCTATGGCCTACTGTGGCACAAGATCCGCTGGCACGTTTGTTTAGGTGCTTCCAAATGTTAGCCTGGGACTGCCCCAAGGAGGGGAGATAGCTAGCCCGGATTGTGTCCTTGAGAAATCCCCAAGGTCACAGCCTGAGCTATGGGCTTCCCACACAGGCTAACATGGGCCAGCCCAGGCTAGCATGTCAGACGGTCTGTGCACCCCGCCATACTCACCCTGGGCAGGGGTCACCATGACTGGTCACCATGACTATCTGTCATGGCAACGGGAGGGCATGAGCGGAGTCACCCGCCCACATTTGTTTAACTCCCCGCCTTAACTGAGCTGTGCCGTCAGCAGGTCGTCTCTCCAGGGCACGCTAGCTTGGTGCTCCCTCCTTGACAAGGGCCGTGTGGGCTGCGGTTTCCCACCCCAGGCCAGAGACACCAAACCACCTGCAGGTCTGTTTTACCCTCTGTCCTTGCTATGGAGCAGGAGTAATGCTTTAAAGATGCCCTGAGATGCTTATAGCAGGAAGGGGCAGAATATAAATTTTAATAATAAATAAATTAAATAATAAATAAAGCACCCCAAGACTGGCATAGGCACCAGAAAAGCAACCATCTCCCCAAGTAATATGAAAAAACAAAAAAAAACAAATCAGAAGGCAGAAAATCAGGCAGAGGACGGGGGAGGGGGCTGTGCATGGTATTATTGTTAGAGCTGGTATTGGTATGGATTTATTATTTGTGAGCATTATTTGCAGCCCTTCAACTACCCAACTAGAATCCACAATCCCCGTTTTTCAGATATTCCACTTTATTGGGGTTTTTTGTTTTGTCTTTTTTTAGTTTGGTTATTTCAGGGTTTGGGGGTCATGCAAATACATTGATTTGGGTAACTGCGCTGGTGCAATAATGCAAACATTGCTAACGTTATGTAACCCAAATGACCAAATTAACAAACTGGAACCTTTTTACAGCTGCCATTTGGCAGGAGAAGGTGGGTTATACATTTTGAATAAACTAAACAAAAGCTAAAATAAGCAAATGGACACTCAACGGAGTGTAAACAGATGTAAATTATTGCCTGAACCACTAGGGGTGTGCACCAGGGACCCATGTCCCTCATCCATGCATTCATTACCTCAAAGCTGGAGTATTATTGTTATTATTATTATTAACAAACATTTATATAGCGCCAGCAGTGTACCTGGCACTTTACAAAGTAATAAAATAGACACAGTCCCTACCCCGAGGGCTTACAATCTGAGTACTGCAACGCGCTCTACATGGGGCTGCCCCTGGTGACCGTTTGGAAGCTGCAACTGGTGCAGAATGAGACAGCTTGTCTTCTGACAGGGACGGGCCGGAGGGAGCACATAACACCAGTGCTCCGAGCTCTGAACTGGTTGCCTGTAGTGTTCCGAGCCCAATTGAAGGTGCTGGTTTTAACCTTTAAAGTCCTACACAGCTTGGGCCCTTCCTATCTGAGAGACCACCTCACTCCTCGGGCCCTAGGGCGATCCTTGCGGCCCTCCGGGGGCGCCTCCTTAGAGGTCCCCCGGGTTAACCGTGGGGCCACGATGGAGAGGACGTTCTCGGTGGCTGCACCACGGCTGTGGAACTCCCTCCCGGAGGAAGCTTGCCTGGCCCCTAGTCTGCTGACCTTCTGCTGGGCCTGTAAAACCTGGCTGTTTGCCCAGTCCTTTGGAGAAGGGAGTGGGTAGGGTGGGAGGGGAGGGGGATTTTTTTAGTCCAACTGTTTTACCTTTATTTAGGTTCCCCCTTTGTTTATATTTTTATTGTATTTATTGTTTTTATGGTTTTAAAATGTATTTTGTAAGCCATCCTGAGCCATCTGTTGATGGGAAGGGGCGGGATATAATGTAAATATAAGTAAATAAATAAATGTCATTTTTTGTTTTTATTTTGGTTTTTTATTATTAAAAATGGTCATTTTTCTTATCATTAATAACAAAATTCAATTATTTGTTATAGGTATCCATTTCAGTATTGATCGGTATCGGTGTTGATTTCGGTATCGATTAATAATGAAGATTTTGTTTTAGGTATCGGATTCGTTTCCGCTATGAGCTGCCACCAGGGGCAGAAGTGACAGCAGACACCTGCCCCAGACTTCTCAGAACGCCTTCCTCCCTTTCTCATTATAATGCAGTAGTAATAAGTGCACAATGACAATATGAAAAATTACTAATATGTATGTCTAACCTAATCCAACACCTAATAACCTATACTATATGCAATATATTTCTATATAAGTATCTATATCAATAAGCTTCTTTCCGCTATGTGCTCTAAGTATCTATCCTATTCCTATCCTATAATGCTAATATATATATTAAAAAAGCCCAGTATCTACTAATATCTATATAATATCTTATCTAATCTAGCTAGCTAGCTATATTTAATATGGACGGGGGAGACAGACAGGGGAAGGGGAAAGACTGTATCTATCTATCTATCTATCTATCTATCTATCTATCTATCTATCTATGTACAGGGGGAGACAGACAGGGGAAGGAAAAATGTAAAACAAAGGGCATAAGGAAAGGTAAGGTATAACACCGAGGGCTGGGGAAGATTTTTAGTGAAAGCACCAGAGTTCTGTAAACGCAACCTAACACAGCAAGAGCTAACACAGAACAAGAGTCAAACAGCCTGGCCCTGCAACATAAAGGGTTGCATTGCCCTCCCCAGAGCCCCCATGATTGGTTCCAGGAGGCAGGAGACGTTGAGCAATCACAGGGTGCAGTTCAGCCTGGGACCTGCTTGCGCTGCTCATTGGCCAACAATTACATCCATCAGCTCCTTCCCCTCCCATCACAGGCCCAGTTCAAGAGTTCAACACTGTTTCTGGCTCCAAGATGTCTTCTCCCTCCTCCTCTCTCCACATTTCCCTCCAAAAAACACCTGCCAGGCAATAACAAAATCAATTACGACTGTCGTTATCGTTACTGATTTCATTATTATTTATCTTCATTATTATTGCTATTGCAATGATAATGATAATGAAAACAAGAATGTCATTATCATTATCAGTGTAACGAAAACTGAGTGCACTGAGTGCACCACCATTTTCTGTTTTTGGGGGGAGTTGCCGCTCTAATTTATTTCTCTTTTAATCTCTTCATTTTCAGTAAATATCCTGGTACTGGGCAGGAACAGTGTTTATTTGCTTTTTGAGAGAGAGAGAGAGAGAGAGAGAGAGATGTGATTTGTGATCACAACATGTTTGGGATTGGCAGACATTGAGACTTTCCTTGGCTCAGTCTGCTCCTTATTGTCAACTGATTCAGCATGACTGGCAATCTCTACTGCTCAAGAGAGAGAGACCATGCATTGAAACAGCAGGTGGTGTTGCAGGTTAGCACTGAACTACGAAGGAGAAACACACACAACAGCCCCCTGCCAGAGCAGTCTCTGGCTGGAACTATTAATCTCTTATGGCCTTGGCCATGATACAGTTTGAATGGTTCCAGCCACAGCTGCGTTCAAACCGGTCTGTCTTTGCTAGCAAGTTTGGTTTTCCTAGTATCACAGACAATGTGCAAACGTTGTGTTATCTGAAATTATGCTAGAGACGCCCCCTGTAGATCGGGGTAGTGAAGCTTTACCCTCCTGCAGGCCAGTTAGAGTGAAATCAAACAAGACAATATCCCACTGGAGTCCATGTTCAGTCCATGCAACCCCCCAGGCACCTGCCACTCACATGTTCAGTGCATCCAACCTAATAAACGAGCAACCACCTGCCCATATTTCATGTGCTTGAGGCAGCTTCCACCAGTGGAGCTAGTGATCTCCCTCCCCCATGGCCACCTTTCACTTGAGAAGAGTACTAGAGATCTCCCTCCCCCTTCATCCTTCACTGGGCTCTACTTGCCCTGCTAGCTATTGCCCCATTTCCCTCCTTCCGTTTGCCTTCAAACTGCTTGAGCGTGCTACGTTCATACTTGTTGCCTTGACTTCCTCTCAACTCAAGCCATTCATGACCCACTCCAATCTGGCTTCTGCCCTCTACAATCCATGGAGACAGGCCTTGTCAAAGCCTCCAATGACCACTTCATGGCCAAGGCTAGGGGCCATTACTCTATTCTCATCCTCCTTGATCTATTTGCCGATTTTGACACTGTTGACCACCATCATCTCCTTGACATTCTATCTTCCTACTTGTGGGACAGCCTCATACCCCGGGTAATGGTACAACCCCTGCGGTCAGCCAGGGACGCCAACTCGAGGTCCCTCGGGTTTTCCAGGTGGTGATGATGGGGAGGGCGTTCTCGGTGGCTGCACCTAGGCTTTGGAATTCTCTCCCAACGGACGCCCGCTTGGCCCTGGACCTCCCCTCCTTTCAGAGACAGCAGTTGATTTCAGACGTGACGGGGTGGCAATAGCCCCGGCACAGAATCACCCTTTTGATTCCCCGCCGGAATCAGTCTGCCATGGCCAGCAGACGTGCTGGCCGATTCCGGCGGGGAATCTGGGGGAGGGGGGCGGGGCTGCACGGCACAATGTGCGACCACACAGCCCCGTCCCCCACGCTCCCCCGGCCACCCGCCCTCCTGGAGACGGGCAGGCGTAGCAGCCAATCCGGCCACTGCATCTGATTCCCGTCCGTGGTCTGGGCCATGACCCAGAATCGGCGCCGGTAACAGACGTTACCGGTCGCTGATTCCAGGCCATGGTTCAGCTAACCACGCTTTCGGAGATGGTCCCCAGACCATCCTTGAAAGCGTGGTTATTTTTATTCCCGCCAGAGGTTCACTGTGGTGAACCTCTGGCGGGAATCAAACAGACGTTACAGGACCATTCCCCACCACGGGGTATTGACTGTGGTTGAGCGTGATCTCGTAACGTCTGAAAATACCCAGTGTAAGACTTGGCTGTTCCGTCAGGCCTTTGGGGAGGGAGATGGGTAGATGAAGGCGGGGGGGGGGAGGGTTTTGATTTGATTTCCACTCTTTTGTATTTTATTATTTTAGCTGGTTTTGTGTTGGCTTTTATTGTGGGGATTGTTGTATGCCGCCCTGAGCTTCTGTTTTGCAGGAGGGTGCGGGATAAAAATATCCCGAAATAAAAAAATAAATAAAATAAAAAATAAAAATAATTTTGGGATTCTGTCCTATCTTGGTTCTCTTCTTACCTCCCCAACCTCACATTAGTTTATCTTAGGGTGGATCCTCCTCCACTGCTGTCCCTCAGTTGGTGTCCCCCAGGGGTCAGTCCTGTGCCCTCTTTTCTTCTCTCTCTGCACCGTTTGTGATCTGATCTCCTCCCATGGCTTTCAGTACCACCTTTATGCTAATGATTTAGAAATCCAGCTCTCTGCACCAGAACTCTCTACTAGTATGCTGTCTCAAATCTCAGCCTGTCTGTCAGACATCACTGCCTGGTTATCTCACTGCCACCTTAAACTTAATATGGCCAAGATGGAAGTTCTTATCTTTCTTCCTAAACCCTTACTTCCTATCTCTATAGGAAACACTGTCATCCTTCCTGTCCCCTTAGCCTGTAACCTTGCAGTCATCTTTGACTCCACTCGCTCCTTCTCTGCTCACATCCAAAACGTTGCCAAAACTTGTCACGTCTGTCTTTATAACATTGCTAAAATCCATCCCTTCCTTTCTGAACACACAACCCAAACTCTTATCCATGCTCTCATCACCTCCCACTTACAATATTGTTACCTGCCTCTTGCAGGTCTCCCACTGAGCCACTTATCTCTCCGCTTCAGTCTGTTCAAAATTCAGCCGCAAGACTCAGCTGCTTTGCATGATGTTACAGCCATGTAACCCGCCCTCCTCAAGTCACTATGCTGTCTGCCCATCCACTTCCGTATACAGTTCAAAATTCTGCAGCCCCTCACTAATTCTCCTCCCATATCTCCCCCTACACCTCTTCTTGTGACCCCCATTCATCGGGCAAGATGTTCTTATTTGTGTCCTTCTCCTCCATTGCCAATTCCCAACTCTGTGTCTTTCACCTTGCTGCACCGTATGCCTGGAACACAGGCATAGGAGAGAGCAGGACCCTATGGTGCTGCTGGACCGGAATGAGAGAGAGGCTGAGAGCAAAACTTATTGACAAAACATGAACACATGGCCACCCATTAGCTCATGATGTCCCTGGATTCCACTGTGAGTTCTGCTTCTGTAGTGTCCATGTGGCAGAAACCTAACAGACAGCTGAGAGGTGCTCTGGGGGGCGGGGGGTGAGTGCCCGCTAGCCTTTGAGACTGACAGGCCCCTGGTGGGGTCACAGCAGCCTGGACCGGATCCTGTCACTTTCTTAAGCTGCTACCCCCCATAGATCACCTCTCAGCTGAGCGGTGCTGTGTGGGGGGTAGTGGCTTTGCAACTGACTTGCCCCAGCTGGGACTGCTGGGCTTGTCAGATTCTCCGGATAATGCTCGCATTGTCAGGCATTGGGCAACCAACTGGTCCTCGAGTAGCCCATCAGGTGTCCTATGGGGTGCCCAAAAATGTGGGCATTACCCGTGAGTACTAGTTCTAGTACCCGTTGCAACTCTAAGAGCCCTGAGCTGAGACCCAGTGGGAAGGGAAGAGACTGAGACCACTTTTGCGTGAGGTGCTGAAAAAGCGCCTCCAAAGATACGCAGGGAGAGAAACCTGCGTGGGGTGGGAGTGGTTTTAGACATTCTGCTGCGCTACCAGAAGTGATGTTGCTCTCATTCTAAAGCAGTGGCTGCTGAGAACAAGCGTAAGTTTGGAGAAGCGGCATTGTGAAAACCAGGGGTTTTACGACACTGCATCTTCAAACCTATACTTGTTCTCAGCGGCTGCTGCTTAGAATGGGAGCATCATCCCTTCCAGTAGCATGGGGGAACGTCTAAACCACCCCCACTCCCCACGTAGGTTTCTCTCCCTGCGTATCTTTGGAGGCGCTTTTTCAGCACCTCATGTAAAAGCGGTCGTAGAGAGAAGCAGGAGGTAACAGAGTACTCAGTCTCTGGGGCTAGGCAACTCATGACTGAGGGGCCCTGCTATCCCTAAGGGCCTATTTGATGTATTTGCCTACTGTTTGGTGGAAGATTGTTGGTGGACTCTGTAATAAAGAGCATGCTAGACTGAAGATCCCACTTGGCTGGCTTCTTGGAGGTAGGGGAGGCTGAATCCTGTGGAGATGTAACCCCTTAGGGGCCACGCTATTAAACACCTGCTTTCCTCATCAACTGTGGGTCTCAATATTTTATTTCATTGGTCAAAGCTGTTACTGATGCAACTGGGGTTGTTTGCTATAATATGAGGTTTTGTTTTGACAATTAAATTGCCGCTTTCCACTTTCTAACCAAAACTATGCTCAGGGTACCTAGCCTTGGAAAGTACTGGGGTAAGTTGTTTTCGTTCTCTTAGAGTGTATCATTACCGCTTTCTGAGGGAACTCTTGGGCACCATTTCATCTCAGAAGTTTCTAGGTCCCTGATATGCATTCTACCGGGGTGGGGGCCTCCTGGGCTTGCGGGCCGTGGTGTGACTGCTTTGATCCCACTAGTGAAGCTGCCTCAATCCAGTGAGGCAGCAGGAATTTTGGACAAGACACTAGAGACTGGTTCCTGAAGATCGACCCAGCTAGGGAATGGGTGGGAGAAATGTGAGGCTGTCTGGCCCTGCCCCCACACTGTGGCTGGTGCCCTGCCCCCTACCATGATGGGCAGCCATGGCTGCCAATAACAGGAAGCCATGGTGGTGCCACGGCACACTGGAACCGGTATGGCAGCAGGAGCAAACACACTTGCTCACTATGGCCTGCTATGGCCCTCCTGGGTGGCCCTCGGGTTCCTTCCAAGCCCACAATTCCTGGGTAGTCACCTATCTGGTCGGCCCACATCTGGTGGCCCGCTAAAAGACATGTGGCTAAGGCTCTTGCCCAGGCGGGCCATAGTAGACAGATTCATGTTTATTAAAACCCAAAGTCTCTATAGCTGGACTGCAATAGAGTGAACAGCAGAATGTCTGGAAAACGTTTCAGTAAAAAGCCTGCTGCAGACACAGTCGCTGGGAATCGAGTGATGGTCACAATGGGTGTTTTTACACACACATTTCTCCTGCATGTTTGCTGTTACATCCTGAACTTTCTGTGTGTCTAAATCACTCACCCAGATCTTAAACATCTGGCTCTTTGAACTTCTGCACAGAACTTCTCCCAGAACTTCTCCCATAAGCTCAGAGAGCTTATGGCTCATCAGTGAGGTTAAGGAAAAGGAGCAAGAGCAAGAACTGGGAGTCAGGGAACTGGGGGATCAGAGACCAGGGGAACACCAGGGATCAGGGAACCAGAGCAGAGGGGAGTCAGGAGGCAGGGAACGAGGACAGAGTTCAGAGTGGGGAACCAGAGCTGGGGGATCAGAAAGTAAAGGACCAGGGAGCAAGGAAGCACCGAATCTATCAAAGACTTACAGGGAACTTGGGATCTATGAAGGGGGAGCAAAACATTAAGCAAGGGACTCAAAAGAGCTAGGGAATTACAAGGGGAATGGGGAGCCTGGGAGCTAAGAGATACAAGGGATCAGAGCTAGGAAACATGACTAAGGCCAGAAGGGGGGAAAGGACAAGGACTGGGACCAAGGTGAGAATACATATAACACACACACACACACAGGACACAAGCACAGAACAAGGCTACGCACACAAGGGGCTAGAGCAGGGTTATAACACAATGGAATAAAACAAACACACAAGGAGGGAATGAAGGCAACCACAGAGTGGGGGAAGAGAGCAGTTACTCCACCCAATTTCCTGTGGCTATTCCAGTGGCAAACTGCTTTGCTCCAGGCAGCTGTGGTCACTTGGTTTCCATGGCAGCCCCTCACGTCTACAGCTGTGGCTACTTTAGGCTGCCTCAGGGCAGTGTTTGTGTGAAGAATGCATCTAGGAACTGCCTCAGGGCAGTGTGTGCATGAAAAATGCATCTGGAACTTACCTGTGGACTTCTAAACCCAGAAGATTGAAAGACCAGCACTTTAAGGTGTGTGTTAAAATGTCCATGGTTAAGACAAGACAAAGAAGTTATTCAACTTTCAAGTTATTAAAGATAATTAAGACCAAGGTAGACTGTGAAGAGCTGCAAAGAGATATAGCAGGGTTAGGAAAATAGGAAATAAAATGGCAGATGAAATTCAATGTGACAAGTGACAAGTGATGCACACAGGGAAAAATAACCCTCAACATACATACATACATACATACATAATGCTAGGATCTCCCTTAGGTGTCCCTACCCGGGAAAAAGACCTTAGAGTCATTGCAGATAGATCATGGGACATCATCAGCTCAATGTTTAGCAGGAGTTAAACCGCAAATTAGGGATAATTAAGAAAGGGATAGATAACAAAACAGAAATATAATGCCACTATATAAACGTATGGCACAACCACACCTGGAATGCTGTGTCCAGTTTTGGTCACCTGTCAGGGGCATGGGGGTCAGTGTACAGTGAGATTGAAGGAACAGAGAGAGAGGGCAACATGAGGGGCTGGAGCTGTTCCCCAATACCAAGGAGACTAATACCCAGCATGAGAGTTGGGGAATCCAACCTCAGAGAGCTTATGGCTCATCAGTGAGGTTAAGGAAAAGGAGCAAGAGCAAGAACTGGGAGTCAGGGAACTGGGGGATCAGAGAGCAGGGGAACACCAGGGATCAGGGAACCAGAGCAGAGGGGAGTCAGGAAGCAGGGAACGAGGACAGAGTTCAGAGTGGGGAACCAGAGCTGGGGGATCAGAAAGTAAAGGACCAGGGAGCAAGGAAGCACCGAATCTATCAAAGACTTGCAGGGAACTTGGGATCTATGAAGGGGGAGCAAAACATTAAGCAAGGGACTCAAAAGAGCTAGGGAATTACAAGGGGAATGGGGAGCCTGGGAGCTAAGAGATACAAGGGATCAGAGCTAGGAAACATGACTAAGGCCAGAAGGGGGGAAAGGACAAGGACTGGGACCAAGGTGAGAATACATATAACACACACACACACACAGGACACAAGCACAGAACAAGGCTACACATACAAGGGGCTAGAGCAGGGTTATAACACAATGGAATAAAACAAACACACAAGGAGGGAATGAGGGCAACCACAGAGTGGGGGAAGAGAGCAGTTACTCCAGCCAATTTCCTGTAGCTACAAGCAGGCTTAAGTATTGGCTGGTAGCCAATCAGAAAGTTGGGAGGCAGGACTAGTGCAATGGGACACCGCTGGGGAAGGGTATGGCACAGCAAGAAGTGAGAGACACAGGAGGAGACATTGGGAAGAAGGAGCAAGGCTGAGATCAGACCCAAGGGGTTGTGCCAGCAGCCAAGGCAGCACTCCAAAGCCGCTAGGGGTTCGAGACCCAGGACCTGACATCTCCCCATCTCACAAAAGACATAGCAGAACTGAAAAGGGGTGCAGAGAAGGGATCCAAGGCATAGAGAGGCTTCCGAATGAGGAAAGGCTTGATAGGTTAGGGCTCTTCCGCTTGAAGAAGAGATGACCAAGAGGGGATGTGATCGAAGTTTACAAGACCATGAAAGGTGTGGAACAGGCAAATAAGGAGTTGCTATTTACCTTTTCTAATAGAACCAGGGGGTCGCTCAATGAAGTTAGCAGGGAGCAGATTTAAAACAAATAAAAGGAAGTGCTTTTTCACCTCCAACGTACGATAAATTTGTGGAAATCATTACCAGACCAGTAGTGTATCAGGCTTCAAAAAGGGACTTCATGAATGTTTGAAAGATAGGTCCATTAAGGGCTACTAGCCGGGTTGGTCAGGGATACAAGACCCTTGCCTGACGGAAGCTGGGGGAGGATGGAAGGAAATAGATTACTACATTGTAACATGCTGCGTCCTCTCCTGAAGCAACTGAGGCTGGCCACTGTCAGAAACAGAATGCGGGGTTGGATGGACCATTGGTCTGACCTAGTAAATGTCCTTATGTTCTTATGTAAGAAGCATTTACCAGTGTGACCTACGACACTTACCCTGGACTGATCTCTGTTTAATTCTTGGCTCTTCTACAGGCTTCCTGTATGACCTTACACATTTGCCGACGCACCCCTCCCCAAGAAACCCTATTACCATACTGGACCTCCGCAAGAGTGCGACATAATTGTATAACAATTCAAATATAACACCAATTGCCAATTCCGAGATTGAATCTGAAAATTAATGCCAATTGACTTAATTACTTACTTAAACTATTTTAAATTTGTTTGCCAATTATAATTGATTCGTTTTGAATCAAATCAAATCAATGTTAATTATTAATCCAAATTATTCTAACACTGCAAAGAAGGCAAAACAAAAGGGGACCCCATAATGCTGAGGTGCCCTCCAAAATTTCTTCTTGGCCCCCTTGTGGCAACCGGTTACACCCGCAGTATTAGAGGGATGGGTGGGTGGGTGCTGCTTGCTCTAACGATCGAGCCGAATGGCGGGCAAAGTGCGTGGGCGGCAGTTGGTCTCCCCCTCCCTTCTAGCAAAGGGCAGGGGCTGCCCCCGCACCGACCAATCCGGTGGCCAGTACATGGCCACCTGATACCCAGGCCACCAATCGGCGGTGCCCGGGTTGCACTTACGGGGTTTCCTCACCCCCAGAGATTCTCCGCGCCAATTTCCCGTTAGGGGAAGAATGGGGGCGTGGCAACCTCCCACCCCCGATTTGGGGGCAGAGGGTCCTTGCCGATGCACCCTTCCCCCTGAGAAATGAGACACGGAGTCAACGGGCTGCACTCTTTATTACACAAATCAGAGAAGTTGGTGGGATTACTTCAAGCAATCATGGGTCCAGTATTTTTACCTTAAACTTCAACATTATTAAACACAGGTGTCTGGCCTGGATATGCCTTCCAATGCCAGCACCAAAATCAATCTCTAAGAACATCCCCTTCGAACAGCTCCCTGGCCAAGGCCGAAGGGGAAAACTTGCCCATTCGGGCATGAGTAAGGAGGATGGTGTCATTAAGATTGAGGGCCATGCTTGCCCTTACCCCTTCCTGACAGTCCTCCCAGGGGAATGATCATGCTGTAGTAATTCCCTGCTTATCAGCAAGTCTCACTCCCCCATCTCATATGGAGATGACTCTTTCATTTATTCTACATCTACCTTACCAAGAAACCCTATTAACCATACTGGACCCCCACCACCACTATGACACCAGTCAGCTCCTGGTCGCTTGCCGTAGCCCCACCAACTCCAATTCATACCATACTCTCCAGTGTTCTTGTTATGTTATCTAGGTATAAACTGGTGCCCTCTGGAGACAAATGAACCCCGTCTTTCAGAAACAACTCCGGCCTTACATAGGTAATTTGTATGTGCCATACACAGGTGCCTCCTAGCCCTAACCACCATTTATTGACTTCCCGATTCACCCCTCTTCTTGCCCTATCTATCTTCTTAGGGTGAGTGTCCCCACCACATGTAAGTCATGGAACCAAGTGGGTCCACAAAATTCTCACCCCTTGAAAAATATCCTTTATTAACGGTAACTGTGACTTAATTTGAACTATTAAACTAACACTAGTTCCTACCCTCAAATCATTTCCCCCCAAATGAATGATGAGGATCCTCAGGTGTTCCTGCTTTTTTATATGGGACAACGTCAGTATCAATTGGTTCCACCTCATACCCCCTTTCCTATCCACCTTATCTTTACCCTGTGTGCCAAATCAAGTTGTGTCCACCCTTGTGAGTGTTTAGTCGCCTCCTCAGCCCGGCGAACGAAACTGTGGCCGACTGTCCATACCACCGGCTTCTCCCCCAGATGGTGTGTATGTCCTGGATAAATGAAAAGAACTTATTAGTTTTGTTTTCCCAGTCGAATATATCCCCTATAGGCCCGTGATCGCCATCTTCCTATGACCCTGATGTCTATGTCCGGGAAACCTGAGGAAGCAGCTGCTGTCGCAGCACCCATCCTGAATGAGTGTGTTCCATATCTCTCTGGCGGCATTCCCACCACCCTTAATGCTTTCTTAAGAACACCTGTGAATTGGTAGCGTGTGATTGGGGTGCTGTTCCAGTGTATAAACAAGTTTCCTTGGTACGGGGGGCAGGTTTGGACTGCTCTCACAGGGCAAATGTCTGGTGCACTTGCCAGATGTAGAGTCACAGTCTGCCCATGCCCCTTTTGGTCGGTCTTGGACCGGCATAACAGAATCATTAATACTCCAGATCTGTTCCAAACATCGTGCAACATCAAAGCCCTTCCTGACCTGTCGTATCTCCCCTCAGCTATCACTTCGCTTATTCTGAATGCTCCGGAAAACATTACCTTAAAAATGGTGGCGAAAAGCAATGCCTCGTACTGGTCGAAACAAAACCCTAACAGTGCCTGACACAATGCTCTTAGTTCTGTGAGTGAAATGGGGGCCCTTGTATCCATCTGGTGTTCCTGTTCCCTTGTCCAGCTTTTGATCATGCGCCTTGCAAAGAAACCCTTTTCGGGCACGGGGTACCCATACAGCCGATTTATGAATGCCAGTGCAGACACCTTCCCGGCTAAGGTCTTGCCTGCCGAACCTTTTTCCCACAAATGTAGCATGAATTGTAACAATTCATCCTCTTGTATAGGACAAACCAGTCTCCACTCCTTCAGTAACCTAAATTCCTGAAACTCTCTAAATGCCCAATTGTAAGCAGTCTGGGTGCGGGTGGCCAGGGATCCCTGTATGATATTCCTTATCTCTATTCACCAAGGCTCCAAAGCCCCTTGGGGAACATTTCCGAGTTGGGTGCTGCCTCCGGTGCTAACTCCCGGAATCAAGCCATCTGTAACCGAGAGAGGGCGTCGGCAATGATGTTATCTATCTCAGGCACATGACGGGCTGTGCAGAGGATGTTATCATTAAGGCAAGTTAAGACCAGGACACGTACCAGGCGCATCACCCTCGGCAACTTTGATGACATGGAATTGATAACATGGACCACCGCCATGTTATCACACCAAAATATTACCGTTTTGTTGTTAAATTCATTCCACCAAAGCTGTACCACCAGGACAATGGGGAAAAGTTCTAAAAAGGTCAAATCTCATGTAACTCCAGATTCCGTCCATGACAGAGGCCATGGGGCCGCACACCAGTGCCCGTTGAAATATACCCCGAAACCAACTCCTCCCACCAAATCAGAATGGACCTGGAGCTGTGCTCCTTCCTTAAGTTTGTCTAGCCAAAAATTGACCCCATTAAAATTTTCCAGAAATGCCGCCCAGGTCACTAAATCATTTTTCATCTCCCGCGTTACTCTAACATGGTGGTGTTGTGGGGGGTTACCTGCCAATGGAGCGTACAATCGAGATAGGAATTCCCTGCCTGGTGCCACCACCCAGCATGCAGTTTAAACTACCCACCAATGATTGTATTACCCGCACCGTAACCTTTTTGGCTATTCTACAGGACTGCAGTTTTTCTTTAAGCCATTCCAGTTTATCATCGGGAAGACGTGACAATCCCTGATCTGTGTCAATTTCAATTCCTAAATACGTGAGCCTTGTAGAAGGCCCCTTCGTTTTTTCCGGGGTTAGAGGGAGACCCAAATGTAAGGCCAAACTTTGGAAATCTTTAAGAAGGTGTTCGCACACCCCCGGACTTGGAGGGGCAATTAACAGGAAATTGTCGAGATATTTTGACCCCTCCTCTTTCTCTATGTGCTGTCAAAAAACCCGCTCAACCAACGAGCTGAAGAACTCGAAAGCCGAGCAGGAAATCTAACAGTCCATAGGCATGGCCCTGTCGTAGTAGTACGCACCCTCAAATTTCATCCCCAACAGGTGAAAGCTGCTTTGGTGAACTGGTAGCAGGTGGAATGCAGATTTAACATTGCATTTGGCTAAACGTGCCCCCTTTCCGAAGGACCTGACTCATTCGATGGCTTGGTCGAATGTCGTGTATCTAACTGTGGCAAGCGCTTTTGGTATGGCGTCATTTACCGAGCGCCCCCTTGGGTATGACAGGTGGTGTATGAGCCGAAAGTCACCTGGTGTCTTTTTTGGCACAATCCCCAATGGGGATATTATAAATTCTTCAAAAGGGGGCTCGTCAAATGGTCCAGCTATCCAGCCTTCAGCTACTTCCTTCCCTATTTTGTGCCTAACTACCTCTTCCATCCCCTGTACCGATTTCAGGTTAGGTGGTTCACGACCCTTGGGGACCTCCGCTACCGGGATAACAAAACCACCTTGGAAACCTCGAATGACATATTGCACCTCTTCCTTATCCGGGTGGAATATCAAGGTCCTCTCCATTCTCCTCATATTAATTGGGGTTGGGTTGCTCCAGCGGGTTCTGGTTTTGAATCTGTGGCGGCAGAGGGAGCAGACAGGAACGGGAGCAGGAAAAGCTCTGAGGCATTGGCGGTGGAGGGTTTAGCAGATTCAGTGACACCAATTGGCGTATTCAGGGATCCTCTCTCCCATCTCCCCCCCACCTGGACTTACCTGCTTGCGGGTGGTGCCGGGGGGGGCTGGTTTCCTCGCCGCCGCTGCCGGCACTGTCACCGCCGCCGCCGCTGCTTCCATTCCTGCCGCCGCTGGGGCCGCCGCCGCTGCTGCTTCGTCCCCGCAGGATACCTGCGGGGACAAGAAGAACAACACAAACTGTGAGTTGGGGGCAGGGGGGGGAACGCAGAGGGCAGCCACGTGGGCTGTCCTGTCCCCTCCCCCCCCACCCGGAAGTAGCAGGGGCTAAAAGCCCAGAGCAGCGGCTGGAGCCGCAGG
>QEPC01003796.1:2938894-2976477 GCA_003113815.1 Sphenodon punctatus | reverse complement strand
CTGTGGAACTCCCTTCCGGAGGAAGCTCGCCTGGCCCCAAGCCTTTTGACATTTCGGCGGAACTGTAAGACCTGGCTGTTTGCCCAGGCCTTTGGGAGGGAGGGGGGGGTGATTTTTAATCCCCCACCTGTATATTTATTTTTATACCACCCTGTTTTATTGATATGTTTTATGATTGTATTTTAAATGTTTTAAATGGTTTTTTTATTGTTGTTAACCGCCCCGAGCTGCTGTGCAGGATGGGGCGGTATAAAAATCTACTAAATAAATAAATAAAATAAATTTCCCTTTCCACCCCCTTGTTGGCTACCTTGGCTGTTCGGAACCGGTCCCGCTCCCGGCTGGATTCTTCTATTGCCCCCTGCCTTTCCCCTGTAACACATGGAAACTGAGTGGGAACCTCCACACGCTGAGCAGGCGTGCTGGAACTTACAGTTACCCCTGGTGCATCTCCCGTACCTGTTGTATTCCCAACAGGTAGAATTTCCTGACCGTCTGCCTTCCAACCTGTTGGGATCGTTCGCAGGGGCTGCTCCCCCTTTTACCAAAACGTGGCCACTGTCTGTCTTGGGTCCATTGGTCGTATTGACCATGCAGTCCAGCCAGAGGTCCTGTGCGTGGCGATCCCAGCACAATCCCAGGGTAAAAGATGCCCTGTGTTGAAAGGCTTTGTCGTAGCTTAGCCATGCGCACAGAGGGCCCACCCCATACGCTCTTTTGACGATATCGGCATATTTCAACAGCTTGACCACCCGTTCAGGAAAAACTTCTAGCACCACCCCTAAGTACACTGAGAAAGCTGATGACCAGTTCGCCCAATTCCTGTCTGCTTTGGGCCTTCTAAACCTCTCCTTCTCTTTAGCATCATCCTTTTCTGTTGGATCCACGATAGGGTCACTAAATAGGAGGGCGAAAATATCTATGTATTTGCCTCTCCATATCCTCTCCCTCGTGGCATAGGTAAGGTGCTCACCTGTGTGAGAGGATAATTCCAAATAACCCCCGCCCACGGGTAGCAATGGGCAACTAGGAGGATGTGAGGGTGGTTCCACATTTACAGTGGGGGAAAATACTGCATCGGGACATTATTGGCTGAGGGATGCCCATTGTGCCTGGAATCCCGCGCAACTGAGTGATACCCTGTTGGCACGGGAACCGGGGTAACTTTAACCCACACCCCATTCCACCACAACATCTGTGATGACATACGCTGGCTTACAGGCTGCAGTTGTTGCACCCCCTGTTAGTACACCTGTTGGCCCCCTGATGGCTCTACTGTTCGCACGGTCGACCCCACGCCTCCTTGAGCCCCAGCCTTTTCTATCTGCTGCTGCAGTCATGGGTCTGAACGAAACAGCCAATGGGGCTCCCCTCCTTGATCTATCCATTCCCTGTAATCACCGTCCTGTATTTGGCTCTCCTCACCTTCATACATCCTGCCAGCATCGCCCTTCATATGTTGGGGGCCTCCTTCTCTCCGCCATCTGGTGTAGCTCTTTCTCTAGTGCCTGGATCCTGTCCCACATTGCCAGGTCCCCGACATCCATGTGATCGGAGTTACCCTATGCACCAGTCACCTCATTCGCTCCCTCAGGAGCACCTGCTGGAATATACAAACTGCCCCCGGGCTCACGTGGGCCCACCCCTGGCGGAGGGGCCCCTAATGCCGCTGAAGGCTGAGCCCCTTGCCCCCTCAACACCTGCCTCACCTGTTGACCCCCATGGGTCTTCAGTTGTAGCCTAAGAGCCTCGGGCCATCTTGTGCCTATTCCCTCCAAGTCTAGGAGGGGAGGGGAGGACTTGCTGTTGCTCACGGGCGGCTCCCCTTGGGCAGTGAATGCCATACCCTGACTCCTTGTGCCCGGGCCGGTCCTGTTATTCTGAGCCCGTGCAGTATGCATCCCCCCAGCCTGCCTCCCTGTACCTAGCTGGGGGAACAATGGGCCTACAGCCCTGCCATCCCGTTCCACCCGGCACCCTTCCTTCCAGTGCCCATACATCCCTGAGGGTGTTAGGCAAGGCCTCCTCCGGGTCGCGTCCCCGTGTGGGGGCCATCTCATCCCTATCCCCCCCTCCTTGATTCCGCAGCAAGGACCTCACAGGCCTGCAGCTGGGTTTGTATTTCCCCTCTGGATGGCGGTGTGTGTGTGTGTGTGCCTCACTCTCCTCCCGCCTGTCTGTGGGGTGCACTCTCCCTGCCAGTTCAGCCTCCGCTGCAGGTGCCGGGCTCTTTTTCACCTGCTGTGTCTCCTTTCCTGCCGCCGCCTTCTTCTGACGGCCCATGTCGGCTACCCAGCGGATGCTGCAGCAGCGTAATGCACTGCTGCTTGCTCCAACGATTGAGTCGAATGGTGGGCAAAGTGCGCGGGCAGCAGTTGGTTCCCCCCTCCCTTCTAGCAAAAGGAAGGGGCTGCCCCCACACCGACCAATCAGGTGGTCCGTACACGGCCACCTGATACCCAGGCCACCAATCGGCAGTGCCCAGGCCGAACTTACAGGGTTTCCTCACCCCCAGATATTCTCCACACCAATTTCCCGTTAGGGGAAGAATGGGGGTGCTGCAAAACCCACCCACCCCCGATTTGGGGGCAGAGGGCCCTTCTTGATGTCACTGTCATGGGGCAGTAACACTACATCCCCCCGCCAGGGTAATGCCATATGTTAAAAGGAAATGGTAAATGTTCTATGTGTAGGACCTATACAAGGAAGGTTCATCACCAGAAGCACCTGCATTAAATTAGCCCATTTTGGAATTGGGGCTGCTAGCCAATTTGAGAAAATAGCTATAAAACTCTTACCTGAGTTCAGAGGAGAAAGACCAGGACCACAGAGGGACTTCAAATATCCTAGCCTTGGGTAGCGAGAAGGAGAAGTTAGACAGGTAGCTGCAGGTGGCTGTTTTCCTTGGAGATGGAGAAGCTCACCTTTGTAACCAGAGGCTCATTGTGGGATTGGCTTGAATGAATGAGGTTCCAGGTTCAGAATGGAGCAGAATGTCTACTGGTCAGAAGCTAATGTCACCAGGAGGAACCTGTGTCTTAATTCTCTTGTGTCTTCTTTGGTTTGTACTTACTAGCAATTTATTGGTTGCATGAGAAATAGATACCTGTTAATGATATATGTCAGCTGCAACAAAGCAGCTAATTAAATTGCTAATATGTCTTTCCTGCTTTGAATAGGCTTTAGAGACTATCTAATAATGAACATTAAATGACCCATTCATTTTTCCCCCCACTAAGAACTGCAGTCTCGCGCTGCAGAATCAATACAAAAGATGACCATTTTCCCACATCAGATAATCTTATCTACAAGGTTAAGATAATGTTATGTTAATGTATCCTGTATTATCTTTCAGCCTTTTAACTCCTTTAAGTGGGATTCATTTGGTTTTAAACAACACTCTGCTGGCATTCTGAATGTTCTCATTCAGCTCGACAATTCTCTCCGCAATTGGGCAGGTGCAGTAAACAGTGTAGAGGGGCAAGGGCGGGCGAAGGGGGAGGGACACCGTGTAGGCAAACGTTACACTTGACCCGCGGAGTAACCTCCTATCTGCAATGTAAAAACAGAGTTGGAGAAAATGTCATGGAAGATCAATGAAGAAAGGACTCATTGCAGCTGAAGTAGGGCTCTTCAAGTCACTCCTGGATGCTTGTTAGGACTGGAATAACAATTGCACAGAAATTAAAAACAGACTCTAATACCACTCCTGTCCTTCAACTCATTTGAATGTGGTCCTGAACGGCATTGAGAAAACACTGCTCTGTATGAGCTGCAAAGGAAAGTGGGTTAGACTCACTTTTCTTCAGGAGACTCAGATGAAGAGGGCCATCCATGCTGCAGATAGAATGTTGCACGTATTTCTAACACAGTGATGACGACGCCCAGTGGGCCTCCAGCTATCCAGAGAGAGTTGGGGTGTTGCAGGGGTTGCTCAATACTGTAAAACCCATGTCCTGTTCAGAGCCTCGGTGTGCACACATAGTAGCGGAGTACTACACAGATTTAGGAGTCCCCAAGTACGTGTTTACCTCCCTACGTGCAGCCAAAAGGCTTGTTATGGCCTGTTGGGTCAAAAAGCAACATTTTTAAAAGTCCCTCAATGCGGATTTCTTCAATGTGCCTCAAACAACTCCAAATAAAAAGAGTAATTCTTCCAGCAATCCAGATAAATAGCATAAATGAAATGGTCCCAAGACAACCTTATGGCCAGAGTTTCTCTTCAGATTTCCTTCTGTCGCACTAGTAGTGAAGGTTGAGGAAACAGCTGTTGTAGGTGGATGAATGTTGGCCAACAGTGCTCTGGGGTAGGTAACCAATGGACAAGGAATTTGAGTTGGTTTGGAGCCCTCAACTCAAATGAGCCATGGAATTTGAAAATCACAACATAACCACAATTAATAGATGGTGTGCACTAATATTCCCACTGAGGCCACTTTTCAGAGGTAGGGTGGTTGACCATGAGAAATGTGAAGAAAAACACCAGAATCTGCTTTCCCTTAGTCAGAAAATTCAGATCCCAATGCTGGAATCCTATCAGAGGTTCAACCTGCTAAATCAGGAAAGTTGATGTTTGTAAGGTTACTGCAGATGTTACAGGTACTACAGTCCTTTTACTAAGTTTGGTAGCTCTGCACTTAGCCCAGATGGAGCTCAACTTCCTGATCCTGTGTTCCCATTGGTCCACCCTCAAAAACGTATGGCTCTGCTTGGATTCCAGAATTCTCTAGGGGATTTGCCCACTAACCTTGACAACTGCTCTGTTGATGCTTTGTGGAATGGCATTTTGACCAAGGCCATCGACATGGTGGCACCCAGGCATCTGCTCCCCACCCAGGCATCTGCTCCCACTGCTTCACCAATGCATGTCCCCATGGTATATGGAGGGTCTGAGGTGGTTGAAGCAGGAGGGCAAGCAGTTAGAGTTCGAGTGGTGCTCAACTCGAGCAGAATCTGACTGATTGTGGCATAGATAATTTTTGAAAGTCTATGTCGTGGCTGTGATGGTGGCAAAGAAGGCTTTCTCACCACCATCATAGCATCTGCAAAGTCTCATCCAGTGGAGTTTTTCCAGGTGGTGAGAGGTCTGGTTTTAATCCGGCCTGTCTCCACCAGAAGTTCGACTCTTCCAATGCCCACTGTGACATTTGTATTGATTGCTTTGCAAAATCACTTGTATTCACCATGACTTCGGTATGACCATTTCAATGGCAGAGTCAGAGTTTAGGGCTGCGGAGGTCCAAGCCTTGACCTTTTTATCTGAATAAATTTCAATTGTTATCACCCGCCGATGCAGAGGATGTGCTTGGGGCTGTGTAGGCCACCAGTTGTGAATTGGATCCATGCCCATCCTGGTTGGTGAAAGTCAGTCAGGAGATGTTAGGGCTGTTGCTGGCTGGGGTTGTCAATGCCTCCCCTCAGGGAGGGCAGGATGTTGGAGTCCCTTAAAATGGTGACTGCCTGGCCTCTGCTCAAAAAAACATCTTTGGATGCTGACTCCCCTGCCATCTATCTGCCTGTCTCTAACCTTCCCTTTTTAGGGAAGGTTATTGAGCAGGTGGTGGCACGTCGGTTCCAGGCCCATCTGAATGCTATCGGATTCCTGGACCCCTTTCAGTCTGACGTTCATCCTGGGCAGGGTACGTGGACTGCACTTGTGGCCTTGGTTGATGATCGACGCTTGGAGATCAACGACAGAGGGAATTCCACTCTGTTAATCTTATTCGATCGATCAGTGGCTTTTGACACTGTAGATCATGATGTGTTGTTGAGTCGACTGTGGGACCTAGCAGGGGTGCACGGGACCACCTTCGAGTGGCTTCACTCCTTCTTTTCAGGGAAGTCTCATCATCACTCCATGATCTCCCCTGTGGAGTCCCGTAGGCTTCCATCTTGTCCCCTCTCTTATTCAAAGTGTATATGAAGCCACTAGGTGAGATCATTTGATGGTTTGGAGTGAGGTTTCATAAGTATGCTGATGACACCAAGCTCTGCCTCTCTTTTTCACTCACCCTGGTCCAGTAGTTTCAGTGCTTACCTGTTGCCTGGCTGCTCTGGGAGACTGGATGAGGGTGAGTCAATGAAAACTGAATCCTGACAAAACTGAGGTGATGATGGTTGGCTGGCCATGTAACTTGGGAGGATCGGGACCCCAGTTATTGATGGGATCTGCCCTCCCTCGTTCCCCCGGTCACTATGGTTTGCAACCTTGGAATGCTCCTGAATCCACTGCACCTGGACTCTCAGGTGGCAGCAGTGGCCACCAGGAACGCTTTCCACCAACTCCACCTGGTGAGAAGGCTGCGGCTTTTTTTTTCTGATTCAGAACTGCCGACCAACATCCATGCCATCATTACCTCGAGGCTAGACTACTGCAATGTGCTCCATGTAGGACTGCCCTTGAAGACCATTTGGAAACTGCAGCTGGTGTAGAATGCGGCAGCTTGACTCCTTACAGGTACGGGTCACCAGGAACACATAACACCTGTGCTCCGGAATCCGCACTATTTGCCTTTTGTCTTCGGGGCACAATTCAAGGTGCTGCTTTTGACCCCTAAAACCCTAAACAGCTTGGGACCCACTTATCTGAATGATTGCCTGACCTACCATGTCCCATCACGGACTTTGCAGTCAGCCAGGGACACCCATCTGGAGGTACCTGTTTTTAGCTTGGTTTCTATGATTCAGAGGGTGCTCTCGGCTGCTGCCCCATGACTGTGGAACTCCCTCCTCTGGGAGGTGAGCTTATATCTGGGCTTGAGCACCTGTAGAAGGCAGTGTAAAGGACTTTTATTTACAAGGGTGTTTGCCAGTTAGGGCTAGGGGATGGAGGAAGTTGTGGGGGATATGAGGAAGATCGGAGGCTGGGGGGGAGGTTGGTGTAGAGAGGGGTTGGGGGATGGTGTAGGGTTGGGGGTGTTTTCTGTTTTTGTATTTTTGGTTTGTTTTATATTTGTATTTTAATATTGTAAGCTGCCTTGAGCTGCCTTTGGCAGGAAAGGCGGGGAAATAAATGTAAATAAGTTTAAATAAATCAATATATTTATGAACATATGCAGGGCCCCAGATATTCCGGGTTCTCTCCATTGGCAGCAGCTGTGGAAACACAGAATGCAGGGCACAGAGTCCTGGTGATGGATGGATGGATGGACAAAGGGAGGTCAAGATTTTGAAAAGCAAGAATCTATAGTTGGCCCTCTAGATTCATAATCGAGCTAGGGATAAAAGATTGAACTCCACTAGGCACATAGCATGGGACTGCAGCCACTTTTACTGGGGCTGAATTAGGTATTCAAATTACAAATTCAGTTTTTACGTGGCAATTTTTCAACACCAATGAACAATCAACAGCCAAATACATCTCCCTTTGAGCAGAAGAACTGTCCTACATTTAGGGCACTAGTATGGAATTTGCAAAACTCACGATCATGTGCTTCTTCTGCCACAAACGCCTTGTGTGACCTTGGGCAAATTACACGGTCTCTCGCTTTCTGCCTCAATTCACCATCAGTCAAAAGAGGGACACTGGGTACAGCCACACGATGCACTTACCATACCTCGGCCAGCCTTACCCCACACCGGGCAGCCTTACCATGCAATGTAGTGCATTGTGTGCCTGCCTTGTGGCTGCCAAATATTCGCCATGCCGCATGGCGCAGCAGGCCGCTACATCCTGCATTCTCAGAAAAAGACCAGGGACACAGTGCATACCAGCCTTATCCAAAGTGGGGTAAGGCTACCCATAGCCCAATAGCGCACTGATGCTCCTGTACCCAGTCCCTGGTTTGCTCCACCATGTGGTTAGATCCACCATGGGGCTTTGAGCAGAGGGTGCTAGCTCCAGTCCTGCCCTGCCATGTCAAAGCCAGGGGCGGGATAGTGGGTGAGCCAGCCGAGGTGGTGGGACAGGGCTGGGAACTCAGTCGTGTGGCTGGCATCTCGGCCCACCATGGGGCATGGTAGGATGACCAACAGCAGCCCGTCCACCCGGCTGCCCGACAGGGTGTGGACCCTCTGTTATACTCCCCACACTGGCCCTGAAGTGTGTCGGCAGCAATTGCCCACCACGGGGCACGTGGGGATCGAGCCTGCTGCAGCTCGTTTGGAGACACCCTATGTAAAGATCTTGGCTTTATTATTATTGATTTAAATTTACAACCCACTCAAACCTAGGAGCTCAGGGCAGAACTTTCCAATCTGCACCTAGAGCACCTTTACAACAGCTTGACAAGGTAGGTCATTATATGATTCCCGTTTTACAGATCAGGGATTCAGACGGAGAGATAGCGACTTGCCCAAGGCCAACAGATGAGTTGGTTCATAGCTAAGACAGGACAGGACTTGAACCCTGGACTACCAGATGCCAAGTTCCGTAGCTGCTCCACTAGGGGTGTTTTTAAATGGGCAAGGCGATGGGTGAGGGGGGGTCCATGGATGCTGAGTGGCACCGTCATGGAGCACCTACTCAGGTGGAGTGCATAGGGAGGGATTCAAAAGGGCAGCTCCTAGCGTGGCTACTGGCTACCGCAGCCATAAAGGCAAGCCACTATGCACTCCCTCTGCCATGGAGCATGGGTGACGGGGGGGAGCACGCCAGGCTGGTCTTTGCAATTGACATATTCCAGGCATGAGCACTGGGGAACTCAGGATCCCCAATGCTTCTTGTCAGTTCTTGTGATGACACATACACCATGCACCCCACCCACACTGTCTGTGTCCGGTGGACCAGTCTGCTGGCTTGGCTGGCCACCCCGATTCATACGGGCAGGGGCTCCGTGTCTGCCCATTGCTGTGGAACTATTTGGCGTGCTCTACATGGAGCATGCCGGATTCCCCAGCAATGCTCGCTATGTGTGGCCATGTGATGGTGCTCCATGGCTCATGGGAGCACACTGTGACAGAGCAGAGGTATCGAAGGGTACTGGTCCTTTAAGGAAACCAGTTCTGAGCTGCAGAGGCTCACATGACTTCGGAGTGGTTAAGCCAGCCCAGATATAACTAGCCTCTGGCTGGCTCAGTCAGAAGGGGTGATTGTAATCCTGACGAGAGGCAGAGAGGAGTCCAAGAGAAGCAGAGGCGGAATTGGGTAGAGATAAGTACCCAATTCTGGTACTGAATGTGCCCAGACCAGGGTTGGCAACTATGCTAAGGGATGCTATGGTTGGCCACTAAGCCAAGCTATTTTAAAGGCTTGTTTGGAAGAAGCCTACACATAACCCTGAGCAAGAGGAGAGCCCATGGCTGAGCGGGATGCACCCCAGGTTGAGCAACGGAGAACCAGTTGAAGACATGGAGCTGTAAGTGCAGCTATGACAAGAGCGTAGAGGCCAAGGACCGATCTGGGGTACTTGAGGGAAAACTCTGAGCCTATGGAGAACCCATAGACTACTGTGCTGTCTACAAACTGTGAACTTGTTTATAACTGGTGAAGGCCCAGTGCACTGTAAAAAAAAGAACACTTCTGCTAATCCCCTGGTGCGGACCAACCTTCTCACCCATGTTGGTGTCGGCACCCATCGTCCACGCGGGGGAGCGTCTCGTATAAATGCAGGGATGCATGCTCCCATGACCCACACATCCACCCCCATCCTCCACGCATAGAGCAATTGGTGAAAACGCCAGTTGCTCTGCATGGGGGATGGGTGTGTGCCCATGTATTATTATTTATTGTTATTATTAACAAGCATTTATATAGCACTAGCAATGTACCTGGTGCTTTACAAAGTAATTTAATAGACACAGTCCTTGCCCTAGGGCTTACAATCTGAGAGACGGGGGGAACGAAGGAAGGAGAACAGAGGGAGAGACAAGGAGTGTAACATTCACGAGGATTCGAGGTCCCAGTTGCTTGACTTAGTTACATCAAGAATGATGACTGGTTGGTCCGTGTGGTGATGATACGAGTACACAGAGCTCAGGTAACAGATTGTACTGGATGGAGGGTATCAGCAGGAGTTAGGTGAGGGGAGCAAGAAGGCGGGTGTATGGGTGTATGCCCACACCCATGCACCACCTGCGCAGGCGTTGCTCCACCAGCCGCCCACAGACCTGGCCCAATTACCCCACCCCCATTTAAAAATGGCCATAAATAATTGTATATTACTTTTTATCTGTAAGAAACAGAAACAAGAGGGGAGTTAGCACAATCACCTTTTTTTTATTCATGATCTACTTCCTTCTTTCCTTCTTTAGAAACAAGGGGAATGCCTGGGATATACAGCCTAACGTGGGAGAGGGGACACAAATCCTAGACAAACAGCAGTAGTCAATATTATTTTGCTGTTTCACCATGGAAACTCCCCCCCCCCCCCCCCAAATTAAAAGCTGCATTGGTATTATTATTAATCAGGACTCCTGTGCAATTCTATTCTCATGGCCCCTGTGTTCTAAACAAAATGAGAAGGGCTAGAGTGGATACATCCCCCATACCGCCTATAGGTAAAAGAAAGGTGGGGGGGGGAGGACAAACACAGTAAAAATAAATAAATGTGTGTGTGTGTGGGTTTTTTTAAATATAACCGCAGTACCTCAATTCTGTCAAGGATCAAGTAATTCTGTAAGTATGATGGCTCCTATCTCCAGGCGGTCTTAGTAGAACATGAGGTGTAATTGAGATGTGTCTCTCTCAAGGGATACTTCCTGTAAAATAAAGAATCTTAGCCACTTGAAGCTTAGATACCACTCCAATATTTTTCACTTCTACTGCAGTTTGGGTTGTTAAGCCAAGGGGATAGTTGGAAAGAGATAGGGAGCGGGGAAAATATGAGGTTTTGCATATAGTCCTTTGTACTTTTCAAAATCAGTTGTACGTACGATGTTGTGCTTCCCAGATGAGTCTTTGCCAACACATAGCAATAAGCAAGGTTACGAAAATAGGTTTATTAGACATTGAGGGAATGTGTGGGTAGCCCACTGGCCACATATACAGGGATTCTATAACATTTCCTCATTGAATTGATAGAGCAAATAAAAGATTGGTATAAATACGAGAGCAGAAGCAAATAAAAACAAATATTTTCAACACGTTCTCTTTGTTTCAGTTTCAGTGAAACAGAACGAACGCTGTTTGTTCTTGATTTGTCAGATGCTGGTTTTTAATATTTCATTCTGGTTTATTTCTGTATTGGGTATTTTCTTATTTCACTTTGATAATTTGGTCATTTCTGTTAGTTTGTTTTCACTGTTGTGCACGTGCAATAGCGCCAGTAGTGCCAAAATAATGTAGCCGAAATACCGAAAGGATCAAAACAAAATATCATAATAAACAAAACACCAAAATAAGAAAATAAACCTAAATGAGCTATCTGGATGAGCAAATATGTAAATAATTGTTCTGGGTGAGGATACTCTTTCAGAAGGCAGTCTCAAAACGTGAATAATATTTGAGAATCTACTATTTGTTTCAGTCCTACATTTCTCTGGATTTCTTCAAGGTGGTGACTATCCTGTCTCACTCAGGAACCATATTAGTAGTCCGTGTTTGGGGAGCCCAAAGAGGGGCACAGGGAAACTTGGAGACCCTAGAACACTGCCCCTCCCTCCACACTGGGAGGCACTGAGGAATCAGAATGGGGAGCCCTAGGCAATGAAGCCACTCCAGGGGTGGGGGAACAGTGAACAGCAGACAAGGGCATGGGGACCACAGGGAGGACCCTGCCCTGAGGGCACAGAAGAGATGGGATTCAGAGATGGGGGATGGGATGGAACGCAGGAAGGCGAGGGCAGGGGGATGCACACAATAAAGTGTAAATAAACTTACCAAATACAGAAGGTAGCATGTTCCATGAAGTACATAACTACACTAGCTTACCCTGAGAGAGGAAGGGAACAAAGGGGGTGGAGGGAATGGAGCAAGATATATTTTATGCTGCCAGGCTGGGATACCGCAATTGAAAATTGGCTGCACTTTCCGACACTTTCTGACAGGCACTTATCGACAGTTGCAGCACTTTCCCAAACTTGTGACACTTTCCAGGAAACATCGGAATAAGTATCAACATTTTCTGAGAAAAGAAATTGGAATAAGTACCAGACTTGACTGGGGATACTGAGTTGGGGAAATGGATGGGTGGTTTCTGATGGAATTGTTGAAAACCATGACATGTCGTTTCAAGCCTCGGTAGCGTGGTGCCTCCCCAGCCTAGGGTGGGAAACCACAGCCGATATGGCCCAGGTTGGGGAGGGACATCGAACAAATGTGCCCACAGCCAGCGAGCCGTCCTATCACCCACATGGCCTAGGTAGAACGAGGAGCTAAACAAATGGTGGCTGGCCCCATCCATGCTCTTCTCTCATGCCCCCTCGCCCCCCGCCACCAGGACAGTGATGGAGACCAGCCATGGTGCTCAGCCATGGCGGCTTCTGCCCTGTGGAAGGTATGGCAGAGCCAAAGAAAAGTGCTAGCCCACGTTGGGGCGGCCCTTAGCCTGGGCTGTGACCTCAGAGCTTTTCTGAGGACACAGCCCAGGCTAGTAGCCAGCTACCTGCCCCAGAAAGTCCTGGGATAAAATCTCGCAGTGCCTAAACAAACATGCCCGTGAGTCACGGGCCACAGTGGGCCAAAGCGGGTCACCATCATGTCTTTTTTTCCCCAATTCTGGCAAATTTGAGAGGAAGCAGAGGATAGCAACCAAGACGCCAAAGGAGCTGGAATGCAAGTTATATGAGGAGAGGCTAAAGCACTTGGAAAATATTAGCCTAAAGAAAAGAAGACTAAGGGAAAACACAAGCACATTTTTCAAATACCAAATGGAATAGTTTGGCTAGGCAAGTTGTGGAATCTCTTTCACTGGATTTTTTTAAATTTTTTTTTGGTCCAGCTGTGTTTTTGTAACTTACCAGCTCTTTGAAAAACCAGAGTCATTGGTACTGCTATAGGCATCTAGCCATAATTCCTGGATGGCACTGTTCAATTTTTGATATTGTGTTTCCGGTCCAAATGTGCCCATGGTTGGAGAGCCATCCCACCACCCGCACAGCCTGGGTAGGGTAAAGAATGAAGTATAATGGGTAGCCAAGGTAACATGAATTCAATGACTATCCCATTTCCCAAATCTGGTTTATCAGTGATATATGAAGGAACTGGAGGAGTTCCTTCAGGAATTCTACCTTAGATCCAGGTCTCTGTGATCTAGCATTGAAAGTCTCTGCCAAATTTTAAAAGGAACTTATTTAAACCTATTTTCTGCTCAGCAAATTTGCTAACTGCCTCGCGCCATAATTACAGTCAATTACCTCTGAAAAGCCATGGTATGTCCTGCGTCAGAACAAAGACACAACATGTCTTCTGCAAGAGAATATCAGTTGTGGGTATGTAGACCATCCTGGTCAAATGGATTGGCAAGGGAGACCATCTCATTGCCTTCCTACTCTTAAATGGTTCCATGTAAAAACTTCAGGTAGGAAAATAAAGAGTGTGTGATTAACCAGGTACAGAAGGGTATTATGGGAAGGTCCTCTTGGTTGGCATAAAGAGACCTTGCATTGGCTAATTCAGTAATGGGAACACACTTTCTGGATCTGGAAAGTACTTTAAAATATGTACTTGGCTAGTCCTGATCCCATGAAATCCCACAGAGCTCTGCCACTGTAGTAGCTGGCTATCTTTCAAAGATTACAAGGTAATTGAAGGTACCATCTATCCATGCATCCATACAGCAATGGTGCACAAAGAGGCATTCTCAGTTGCTCTCCCAGTATTCTGAAACTGCCTTTCCGTGGAAGTTCATCAAAGTCTGAACGTGTGCCTGCAACTTCTCAACCTCATGAATGTACTCTCATCTCTCATCTCTCCCCTCTCCCGATATTCGCCTCTCTTAGATTGTAAGCCCCTTAGGCGTAGGGACCTGTCCATAACTATTGATTGTACAGTGGCAGGTACATTGTGGCACTTTAATAACAACAACAACAACATAGGCATTTTCCAGAGGCATTGTAAGACCTTTCTTTTTGGCCAGATATATTGCAATGCGCTCTATGTGCCCTTGATGCTGGTCCAGAGGTTGCAGCTGGTGCAGAATGCAACAACCCATTTGCTAATGGGAACGGGTCGCAGGGAGTACATGACACCGGTGCTCCAAGCAATGTACTGGTTGCTAATAGTCTACCGGACCAAATTCAGGGTACTGTTGTTGACCTATAAAGCCCTACATGGCCTAGGCCCTACGAACCTGTGGGACTGCCTCATTCCCCATGTTCTTGATCGGTCCCTGAAGTCATCTGGAGGGGGTCTTCATGGAGGCCCCTCAGACAAGGTGGCTGGCCACCGATCATAGGGCTTTTTCGGTGGTCACCCGCACACTGTGGAACTCCCTGCCCGAGGGGGTCTGATTGGCCCAGAGCCTTGTCTCCTTCTGCTGTGGTTGTAAGACCTGGCTGTTTAGTCAGGCATTTGGAGAGGGAGAGGGGGTGGGGGGTATTTTCCCAGTTGTGTGGGGGGGGGGGTTGTTAATAATAATTTGTATATATTTTATATAGATGCTGTTTTTATAGCTTTTATGGGATTGTATTTTATACTTGTTGTTTGCTGCCCAGGGCTGCCAGAGGCAGGATGGGCAGGATAAAAATATAATAAATAAATAAATAAATAAATAAATAAGTGAGCATAGGGTTGCACTTCTGGGGAATTTTTTAATGTATGTTTTATGTACTTTTATTTTATATGGGAAGGAAGGAAGGAAGGAAAGGTGAAATTGGACACAGGCCACTCCAAAAGCATTCAGATGTATGATTTGCACCCCCAGCTCTGCTAGCAACAGTCCGAGATTCTTCCCCCCAGCTGCTGTCAGCAGAGCCCTGTCCCTGTCTTACAGCAGCATCCTAAGCAGAGAAGAGACCAGGGATATGCCAGCCCACCAGAAGCAAGCCATCGTCAGCAGCATTCATTGAGCAATACTGCTGGTGAGTTCTCTTTGCTGATAAGCAGAGAGTAAAGAACCCCAACCCACACCAACTCAGTGCACACAGGGGTTTCCATCGGCCTTGTCCTCTGTAACTAAGACAAACACGTGCGCCTGTGATTTCTCAACTGTCTCTCCTCTGTAGGGATGGGCAAACGCGGTTCGTAAGTTCGGAGTTCAGACTGAACTCGGTCTGTTCGGTCGACCGAACTTCTGAACCGAACTCGAATTTCAAACCGAACCGAACCGAATTTCCGAACCCCATTCTGTTCGCCCATCCCTAGTGGCAACACACACCAAAAAACCTGGTTTTGAATGGCCGAACTTGGTTCGGAAGTTCAGAATTCGACCGNCTGTTCGCCCATCCCTAGTGGCAACACACACCAAAAAACCTGGTTTTGAATGGCCGAACTTGGTTCGGAAGTTCAGAATTCGACCGAACTCAGTCTGTTCAGTCGACTGAACTGAGCTTCCAAACCGAACTCGAATTTCAAACCGAACTGAATTTCCAAACTCGAATTTCAAACCAAACCGAACCGAATTTCCGAACTCCATTCTGTTCGCCCATCCCTACTCCTCTGTGTTCCTCCCTCCCTTGTCTCCCTCTCTTATCTACATTAGATTGTATCCCCAACCCCCTTGGGGCAGCCAACTGGCCCCATTGCCGCTGCGTCATGACCCCTCTGTATTTTGGCCACATTGTGAAGGAGCTTATGCAATAAATAAAACATAGCAGGGAAGGTTAAAAAATTATTTTAAAATGAATAGGCCACTAACATCGCATAATCACAGAAGGACTCAGTCAGTTAAAGGGTCATTTCATTAATGAAGCTCTTCTCCTTCCATTCAAATGTCTTAGGCTAATCAACTGATCACACTAGAAAGGAAATATAACAAAAAGGAAATAACTGACAACTCTACCTACAAGACCATGGCTTGATGTTGTTATTGTTCCCGGTTGCCTGTCAATGTAAAGTATCTCGGGATTGTATTTCCTTAGAGCTTTTACGATGATAATGAGAATAATTATATTTCCCCATCTGGAATCCATTAAGTATTATTATGATTGCTGACTTTCCTATCCTTATTACTATCTGGATTAGCTAACCCCATTACAAAGACTGTACTCCCAAAGCTCAGTTGCAAATATGGTTATACAATTTCCTGTTACTCAACCAAGGTCTCTCTCTTTCTCTCTTCTTTCCCTCGCCCTTTCTACTCATGTACCATTGTAAACGACATCACCCCTTGTCTCAATTATGAGATCCTTAATAGGTTCAAACTCCCAGGTGACCTGCATTTGCAGGTGTTTTAAATCAGCTGACCTATTTGGTAATGAGCCTTGCATTCTTTCAATCAAGCAGATGGCATCTTGCCTGTAGTTTGCAGGTGCAATGGGGTGGAACTTGAAACTTCTTGGCCTTTAGAATCAGCACAGCAACCAGTACATGTAAAGAATAAATAAGCAACATTCAAGAGTAATTATTACAAGGTAGTAAAACACAGCGGGGTTTCATACAATGGATTTCATCTAAAAATCATTTGAATCTAGTCAGGGAGCCATTTCATTATATGATGACTCCTAGTTCTGGTCCCCTTTAAACTGCAGTAAATTTGGAGATTGGTAACCCTTCTATCTTACATGAAGTTGCTCTATATTTATATACCAGGTGAACAAAGAGTAGAATTTATGTTATTCAATCATTTTTGACAGCTTTCTATGAATTTGCACCAAATGAGTGGCCATTTGGGTGAGTTGCATGGGTATGACCTTGATCCAAACGGATATAACCTAGATCCTGACCCTCACAGTTTTGTGATTTTGGATCCAGGAAGCAGGAGTATTTCGAGGATGCTTGATTATTTCCTTGCACGAGTTAAGTGACCTTGGTTAAGAATTTCAAAAGATTACTACACTTATCCTGACTTCACTCTTGACTTTGCTGGACATTCTTATAGTGTTTTGCCATGAATTCATATATGTGCTTGGATCAGTATCTATCTTAAAATTCAGTACCCAGACCAAATCAAAATCTGAACGTTGTGACTCCAAGCCATTTCTAGTTCAGGCAAACCAGTTTCTCAGCCTCCCTGAGAAACACAGCAGATGCATTAATCCAAGATCTAGAGGTTAACATAGATCCAATGAGCTGATTTAGAAATGAGTTACATTGCTCTCCAGGGAGTTTTAGGCTGTTGCTTCTTTGAAATATCTTTTGAAGGATGAATAAAACCAAAACAATGACTCAATTTCACTGTTGTGTAGGGGTGTGAAATTCATTTTTGTTATTATGATAACAAAAATAAACATTATAATAACAAAAAAGAATAATAACAAAAGCAAAAATGAATTTTAATTTTCACAATAATGGGAAAACACTGAAAAACATATTTACAGTGATAACCTTTTTGTTTCTTAGTCAATTATAATTAAACTTGGGTAGATTGTACCCTTAATGGAGGGGACTATGTGTACCAAACTTTGGAAAGATTGACTAAAAGGACACCAATTTTATACACAATTGAATGTTGCAATTTTAAGAAAAGCTGCATACACATTCCTGGCTACAACATCTTTATCTTCCATCCAATTTTCATGAAATCTGGGAAGTTTATGTCCCTTCCCAAGTTTACCAGTTATTTCCTTGAAGGTCATTATTCAGATAAATAGCAGCACATGCAGTGTCAGTCAGAGGCAGCTGGCATGGCAGGGGGAGGGAGGCTGTAGGAGAGAGGATGGGGAGCAACCCAACAGACTGACAGATACATTCACTGGCCAATTACTGCATGCTTCCAGCTTTACAGGACCAATTGGGCTTCAAGGTGGGCATAGAAGGGACATAACTGGGACTTTGGGGATAGTATCCCAGCAATCAGGAGACATGGGGTGCTTTTACACACACATATCTCCTGCATGTTTGCCATTACATCCTGAACTTTCTGTGTGTCTAAATCACTCACCCAGATCTTAAACATCTGGGTCTTTGAACTTCTGCATAGAACTTCTCACAGAACTTTTGTGTGTAAAAAGTTCTCCTGGTAAACTGCTTTGCTCCAGGCAGCTGTGGTCACTTGGTTTCCATGGCAGTCCCTCACGTCTACAGCAGTGGCTGCTTTAGGCTGCCTCAGGGCAGTGTTTGTGTATGAAGAATGCATTCAGAACTTACTTGTGGACTTGTAAACCCAGAAGATTGAAAGACCAGCACTTCAAGATGTGTGTAAAAATGCCCCTGGTTTACACATCCAGACCGGCCAATTATCATCAAAATCACATCCTGCAACACTGTGACAGAGGACATAAGAGAATCCCTATTGGCTCTTTCCTAAACAGATGCTTCTGACTTCCCAGTAACAAGCAGGGGAGAGAATTTTGGGTGGTCACAGCACAGAATTAGGATATTTGGTTGACATTTCTGCTGGCCAATTGGCATCATGAACAGATCTTCTACCACAGTGACACATAAGAGAATCCCTGGCATAGGCTCATTCTCTGCATATGCTGTGCAGGTTTATAAAATAGGGACACTTTATCACATCTTTCCTATATTTGTCAGAGATAATTCTGAAGATATGAGATACAGCCATGCCAAATTTCATATACACTGATTGAACTACAAAGATGTTGCAATCAGACATATATTTATAAGTTAATTGCTTACCAGAACCCTTTATCCAATCCTTCTGAAAGTTTGCATAAATAGTAATCTTGGGAAGGGGTATTAACATTCTAGGTTTCATCCACATTATATGGGATACAAAGAAGTTACAGCCAGGAAGGTATATGCAGATTTTTGCAAAATAGCATAATTCAACTGCCTATAAAACTGGATTCCATTATCCAATCTTTCTGAAATTTGATACACCTAATGCCTTCTATTTCAGGTACAATCCTTCCATGTTTCATCAAAATATAAAGAAAAATAGAAAGGTTACAGACAAACATGTGTTTTCCATTGAAACCAATGGAAATAAAAAATGAAAGCAAAAACAAAAATGAAATTTTGATATTTATTTATTTATTTACTTATTTCCTTCCTTGCATTTTTTAGTCACCCCCTCATGCCAATGGCATCTAGGGGCAGCTTACAACAGAATAAAATATATAACAATAAAATTCAATTTAAAACATAATTACAACACTCACATCTTTTAAATATTTCTTCTAAACCAAAAATCCTCCCCCCAAAGAAACTATCTCACCTCCCTCCCACCCTCCTGAAGGCCTGGGTGAACAGCCAGGTTTTACAGGCTCGGCGGAAAGTCAATAGATTTGGGGCTAGGCGGGCTTCCTCCAGGAGGGAGTTCCAAAGTTGTGGCCCAGCTACCGAGAACGCCCTCTCCATTTTGGCCCACCATTTTACCCAAGGGACCTCCAAAAAGGCACCCCCAGAAGATCGAAGGGGTTGCTCTGAGACACGGAGGGCGAGGTGGTCCCTGAGATATGAGGGACCAAGACCGTGTAGGGCTTTATAGGCCAAAACCAACAGTTTGAATCTGACCCAGTACGTGATAGGCAGCAGGACACAGAGCACGGGAGTAATATGTTCCCGCTGACCCGTCCCCATCAGGAGATGGACTGCCGAGTTCTGCACTAGCTGCACCCTCCAGATCAGCATCATGGGAAGCCCCACGTAGAGCGCGTTGCAGTTGTCTAGCCTTGAGGTGATGACGGCATGATTGAGGGTGGCCAGGTCGGACCTGGAAATGAATGGACGCAGCCTCCACACTAAATACAGCTGGTGGAAGGCGGCTTTAGCCACCGCCTCCACCTGTCGATCCAGGTGGAGATCTGAGTCCAACAACACTCCCAGACTCTGAACCTGCTGGGGTACAGGAGGGCAGACCCCCTCGACGAGGAGAGCCAACACCTCCTTCACCCTACCCACCACCATTACGTCCATCTTATCAGGATTGAGCTTCAGTCTGCTCTGCCACATCTAATCCGCCACGGCCTCCAAACACTGGGACAGCACTGAGCCAACAGCACCTGGGTCAATTGAAAAAGAGAGGTATAGCTGAGTATCATCAGCATATTTATGACAACGCACCCCAAGCCCTTTCACAATCTCCCCCAAGGGCTGCATATACACATTAAACAATAGCAGAGACAAGATTGAACCTTGAGGAACGACACAGGTTAAGGTCTGGGGACTAGATGTTTCTGCCCCCAGTACCACCCACTGGTTTCTTCCTGAGAGGAATGAACAGAACCATCCAAGGACAGTCCTGCCCAGACCCTCCAGGTCTCGCAATCATCTCAATAGCAGCCCATGGTCCACTGTATCAAAAACGGATGAGAGATCTAGCAGGATCAGAAATATTGAACATCCTGCATCCATCTCCTGGTGGAGATCGTCCACCAAGGCCACCAGCGCTGTCTCTGTGCCATAGCCGGGGCGGAACCCAGACTGAAAAGGTTAGAGGAAACCGACACTGTCCAGATGCACCTGGAGCTACAGTGCCACTGCCTGTTCAATAACCTTCCCTAAAAGGCGAAGGTTAGAGACTGGTCGGTAACTGGCGAGTGCGTCCACATCCAAAGATGGCTTCTTCAGCAGGGGATGCACCACGGCCTCCTTGAGACCGGGTGACAATCTACCCTGCTGAAGGGACGCATTGATTACCCTTGCCAGCACCATCCCCAAAGTCTCCCTGGAGGCTTTCACCAACCAGGACGGGCATGGATCTAGTTCACAACTAGTGGCTCTAATAGACCCCAGAACATCCACAACATTGGCTGGCATTACTTCCTGAAACTCATCCCAGAAAGATGGACTAGACGGTGCCTCCAGGACCTCGCACTCCTCCCCTACTGCCCCTAATCTGGTGTCAAAATTACTCTTGATTCGAGCGATCTTGTCTGCAAGAAATCTTTATGAAAATGAAAGATTTAAATAACAAAAACAGAAAACAAAAACAAAAAATGACATGGGTCCCTGGTGCATATCTCTACTGTCCTGTAGATCCCGTCAAAATAAATTGAAATCATTTGCTGAAAGATGCATATGACTAGAAACCTTTTAGTAGTGACAGGGAAAACAACATGCTATATCCAATGAAACTGAGGGTAATTTTAGATGTTACAAGACCATGGTCAACCACAACGAGCCCCCTGTGGTGGTCGTTTGTCCCGTAACGTCTATTTGATTTTTTCCAGATGTTCACCACGGTGAACCTCCAGCAGGAATCAAATTGACAACGATTCTGGACCTCCGGCCACCCGGAGGTCCAGAATCGTGGTGGGATCGGACCCCAACCATGGTTGAATTGACCAGGATCTGGAAAGGGCCGAAGGTAACGTGTTACCTTCAGTCCTGCCGGATCGTGGTCCCGACCATGGGATGGGATCAGGCGCAGTGGCCGTATTGGCAGAAGGCAGGCAGCCAGGGGAGCGTGGGGGGGGCAGGGCTGTGTGGCCGCACATCATGCCGCACAGCCCTGCCCACTCCACGATCGCCTGTAGGAATCAGGCCAGCACGTCTGAAGGACGGCCGGACTGATTCCTGACCGGGATCTGAAACAGATCCCATTCCGTGATTGAGCGTGGCGGGCCTCCGGGCCTGTCACATCTAAAATTACCCTGAGTATTGATATCCTTCCCCAAAAGCCTTCCCTAGCCCAGATGCTGAAAGTAAAAACAACAGCAACAAAAAAATGATATCATGGGAAATAGTTTATAACTTTTAATCCAAAGCAAAAAAAATCATTTAATTTGCATTTAAAAAAATTCCACAAAAAGTCATCCAACATTACAAAATGTATTTATTCACATTTTTATCCCACCCTTCCTTAAGACTCAGGAAGGCCTACAGTATGTAAATATATGTTTTAAAATACTGATAAAACCAAATAAAACTCTTTATCCCCATTAAAAATACACATTTAAACCCAAGTGAAATAAAATAAATTTCTCTAGCCAACAACTCCCAAAGCTAAAAATGGCCAGAGTTGGTTGGCCACTTTGAGCTTTATAGAGTAACTCACAGACCTGCCTTTACTATAAGATATGTTCTTGTTATTAGTGCATTATGTTTATTGGTATGGTCTTTGCAAGATCCCCTTGAAAAAGAGCATACTGCTCAAAACGCACCCGGTTTTTATTGCATATTATCTATTATATAATTATATATTTATATGAGGTCTTATTGTGTATTCTTCTTCCTATATATTTATATTTTGCATTATAGTATATTACTGTTAACTGTTGTGGTGGTTTTCTTGTTTTGTTACTGGGTTTACCCTTTGTTTGTGCCTTTATGGGTGCAATACCAGATTATTATAACAGACAATACACAAACTGAGCAGGAAACAGAAACCAGAGATGGCATTGACAAGAATATGTTTGACCTTATTTTGATAGAGAAACAATGGATACCTCAGTGGCGGAGTTCTTCTGGAGCAGATGTCTCAACTGTGTTCTTTTTCATATCAAATTTTGCTTAAAGGACTGGGAAACAAAGGCTATCCAGATACACTGTGGAGACACCAGAGACATCTGAGGTAAGAAGGAAGTATGAAGAGCAGGGAAGTCAAGAGCTTGGAGAACTCCACTCAGAACTGAGTGCTTGTTTTTTATTATTTCATGTCCATGGGCATGGCACCGAGACTGCGCTTGTCGCCTTGGTTGATGATCTCCGCTTGGAAATCAACAGGGCAAATTGTACCCTGTTGATTTTGTTTGATATTTTTGCGGCCTTTGATACAGTTGATCATAGGGTGTTGTTGCCATGGATGTGGGACCACATTTGAGTGTTTTTGCTCATTCCTGGATGAGAACACCCAGAATTGTCCCCCCTCACCCAGGTGCTCCCTTGGGGGGTCCTGCAGGACTTCATCTTGTCCCCCGTCTGAGTGAGATTGTTTGGAGATTTGGAGTGAAATGCCATCAGTATGCTGATAACACCCAACTCTATCCCTCTTTTTCATCTGACCCAGGTCCTGCAGTCTCAGTGTTTAACAGATAAGACCAAGGTGATGATGGCTGGCCAGCTGTGAGACCTGGGGGGCGGGGGGGGGGGACATAGGGTCCCCTGTTACTGATGGTGTGTCCAGCCTACTTTGGTTACTCAGGTGCGTAGCCTTGGGGTGCTCTTGGATCCACTTCTGGGCCTGGATGGCCATAGTGCCTTGGTGGTCAGGAGTGTTTTTCACCAACTTTGTTTGGTGAGAAGGCTGTGACCTCTTTAGTGAAACTCAGATTTGGCCACTGTCATCCATGTCTTCGTAACCTCAAGGCTAGACTACTGCAAAATGCGCTCTATGTGGGGATGCCCTTGATGACTCTTTGGAAGCTGCAGTTGGTGCAGAATGCACCAGCGGCCCACCTTCTGTTGGGAGTGGATTGCCAGGAGCACATTATTCCAGTGTTCTGGAGTCTGCACTGGTTGTCAATAGCTTTCTGGGAACAATTCAATGTTTTTTAAGGTTTTGACCTATAAATTCTGAAATGGCTCACACCCCGGGTATCTAAAGGACTGCCTCTTTCCTTATGTTCCATCATGGCTTCTGAGGTCAGATAAGAGCACCCTCCTGAAAGTACCAACTGCCCATGAGGTTTGTACAACAAGGGCACGCAGAGAGAGACGTTCTTGTTAGCTGCTCCAGGGTTGTACCCCCTGTTCCACCTGCTCCCAGCCCTGCCTGGGTCTGGATCAGACATTTCCCCCACCCCCCATACCACAGGGTTGTGGGCTTGAACACCTGCAATGGTATTATGTTGACTGGGTCAACGGTCAGCTGGAAGCAGAACAGCAGCATGGGCCTGCACATCAGATGGAGTGCTCCTCCACTCAGTGGCCACCGCCACTGAGTGGAGGAGCACTCCACTCCAGGGCGGCCTCCAGGGAGACCTCCAGGGTGGCAGGGGCAATGGCCCGCCTAGCCCCCAGGGCTTCCTTGGCCTGCGGCAGCAGTTTATGAAAAAAGGCTGTGTCAACATCACGCTGAATGTGCAGAGCCACCTCGAAGAACCTTGTTTAGAGAAGCAGAGACCTTCTGAAAATATTTATTTTAAGCTTGGTGTGCATGTAGACTGTGTTTTCTTCCATCCAGTGTTAACCCTGGGAACTCCTTGCTTCTGGTTTATGCCATGCCACTGGCCTACCGTTCCCCTGGCTCTGCCTACTGTCCCCCTGGCTCCACCTACCATCCCCCTGGCTCCGCCCCTAGGCCCGCTGGCCCAGCCTTACTGCCACAGTGCTCCTCCAACATCAAAACCCAACAGCCGCCCCTGTCTCCACTTCAGGCCGGTGCCCCAGGTTTGGCCAGCCTGCTCCACTGGTGGCACTCCAGGATGTTCTGGAGTGCCAGCGGAAGAGTTTTTCCTGGACCAGGCACAGTCTACTTTGTCTGCACATCTAAGTAGGGTGGCCTTTCGATGGATGGGCTACCCGGCGGTGAATCAGGCTTGCGAGGCCAGCACCAGGGCAACCTGTCCATCTAAAAACACCCATTGTGAGCTCACATTCACCCTGATTATATTGTCAAAGGTCAACTGAGAATTACACCAAGGTAAGTAAGGTTTGGGCAAGTCTCATGCTATTCCATATGATGTTGAGTTCCTGCTTTGCATCCATATTCCTTAGATGGAAGGCATACATAGATTTGGTCTTGACTGGGTCAGCTCGTACTTAGTTTTCCGTATAGTATGTCAATACAGTTGTTAAAGTTACCGAGTATTGAAGAACAAATGAAAGGAATCAAGCCAGCCTTGATATATTAAGGAGGAAGAAGGTAGCCAGAAAACCTATATTTCTGCTTTACCTTGAGAGATCGATAGGTGGAATCACCAGTGGCTGAAGGTTTGGGGTAAAGGTACACAGTTAGAAGCTCATCAGTCTAACATTTGCTGTTGATGTTGATTATGTTGGACGTGGATCATGAGGAATTGAAAAGCCAGACCCTTATTGCAATTTGCTGACCCTTATAAAATCAGTGAGCAATTCAGTTTGCAAATAAATGCAGACAAAGCCAAGATGGTGGTATTTTGTCAGTGAAACAGAACATATATTTTAAACAGAAAGTTGCAAGGTGATGAATGTAGACAGCTTCATTTACCCGGAAAACTTCATCCTGTGAGTTAATAATTGTTCTAAGGCTCTTAAATGGAGAATAGTTTGCTTAGGTAACCCTGTGTGATTTAACAACAGTAGGACATAACAAACTCTCTAGACACAAAAACTATGCCGCTGAAGACATGTGTTTTCAGTTCTGTTCTAAGTCCTGGACCCTCACGAAGGCTGACAGGAAAAGTCTGCCAACCTCTGAAGTGAAATGTTACAGGTGGTTGCTTTTAGTAAGCTGGCAGGACCATCCTAGGAACTTAAAGGATTGGTGCAAAAGAAACGGAGTGTTAATAAATGTGACTGCGCCCACTATGGCCCACCTGGGTGAGAGCCTTAACCATGTATATGTTATTGGGCCACTAGATGTGGGCCTGTGACAGCTCCTGACCGGATAGGCAGCTGCCCAGGAGTCATGGGCCCAGAAGGAACCCGGTCCAGAGTCCGGGCCAAAGGGTCGCCCAGGCTGGCCATAGTGAACCATAACGGGCAAGCGTCTTTGTTTGTGCCACCATCCAGGCCCCAGCGTAGGGACCACCATGGCTGTCTGTTATTAGCAGCCATGTCTGCCCATCATGGCAGGAGGTGGGGCACCGGCTGCAGCACAGGGATGGGGCCCACCAGCCTCATGTCTCTTCCAGTGCCCCCTCCCCCCCCCTTCCTGGCCAGGTTGATCTGCAAAAATCTTTATTCAGTTCCCCAACCTGACCCAGTCAGGGTGGCCCCTCCTACATGAGGCTGTATGTATATTAACAGTCATGCACAGAGGTGAATGTAATAATAAAGAGGAAACTTCCGCTATTTGGCCATATCATCCAGATAAAGGACAACGGTTCACTAAGGGCTGTGTTCTTTAATCTGGTAGAAGACACTAGACCAAGAAGCAATCTGTTCTGGAAATAGAGAGATGATAAAACAAAACACAGTGGTTCACAACTTTTTTGTAGGAAAGGTCCACCAAAATATTGCTTTAAAAATCTGAAACTTACCTTTAAAAATGAGGACCAGAAATAACTCTGAAGCAGCAGTAGGAAGAAGGGGGTAATCCTTGCAGTGGCAGCAGCAGCAGCAGGGAGTGGGTGTGAGGTAGCTGGAAGCTGGCTTTCCTTGCCCTAGCCCATCCTTGAGCAGCACAGATGGACAGAGCAAGCGGCAGGAGGAGACATTGCAGGGACATGGCACTAGGGATGTTCGAACGCGGTTTGGAAGTTCGGAGTTCGGACCAAACTCGAATAGTTCAGTCGACCGAACCGAACTTCCGAACTGAACTTGAATTTAAACCAGTTTGGAAGGCCAAAACCCCCGGTTTTGAATATACGAATGTGGTTCGGAAGTTCAGAATTCGACCAAACTCGAATAGTTCGGTCAACTGAACTGAACTTTTGAACCGAACTCGATTGTCGAACCGAAACAAATTTCTGAACTCGGTTCTGTTTGCACATCCCTACATGGCACAGGTGCACCAGGCCTCATGGGTCCCCCAGATCCCTACTAGAACCCACCTAAGATCTTCCCAAGACTGGTTGAGAACCCCTGTTATAACAGGATGGGGTGGAAGGAACCTAAAGAATAGGTGCTGTTTGCTGGATATTCCAAATGGTGAAGTAACAAGGGGCAGAGAGATGGGGAAGAAGCGCTGGTAGAATTATCTTCATGGGGGTAGGTGCAACATGATGCCAAGAATGGACAAGGTGAATGGGACTCTCTCATCTCCTTTCTGACAGGGCCCCACTCCCTAAAGAGTATCATGATATCATAGTACTCCAAAGGAGGTGTGGTCATGTTTGGAAGGGGCAGGAGAGTCCATTTGTCCCACCCCTCTCTGCAAGTGGCCTGTCCATCACCCAGAGAGTAGGGCCACGAAAAAACCAGGAGGGTGCAAGTGTACCACCTCCCCCCTTTGGCGCCCATAGAGAGGGTGGCAAGGGAGAAAGGTATATGTGTATGTTGCAGAGGGAGGGTGGGCCTCATGAAAGGCTGTTCAGGCCTAGGTTCTACATGTGTACACCAGGCCCTTTTGGTGCATGCACACCCTTTCCCTAAACAGTGCCGGCAGCATCGGTGCCATTTTGGAAAAGGGAAGCCAGTCTGTGTAAGCATGAAATGGTCACTAGGCATGTGCAGACGGCACCTTTTATGAAATGGTGCCAATGCTGCCAGCGCCGTTTTGGGAAAGGGCGTGCATGTGCAAAATGATCCCAGTGGCTATTTTGTGCAGGTGCGGGGTTTTTTTTAATTATTATTTTTATAATGGAAACTGACACTTTTTTGTTAGTTTTCATCCGTTTCTATTATAAAAATAAAAGGCTTCGTTCATTTTAGTAATCAAATCAACTAAAACAATTGCACACCCCTCCTGCCTCGATATCTAAAGGACCGCCTCCCTCTGTATGTCCCTCCACAGACTCTAAGATCAGCCCACTGCAAGTCCTATCATTAGCCCAGGTCCCTCTGACCCAGGCATGCAGAGAGGCGTTCTCCACAGCTCTGGAACTCCCTTCCCTTGGGGAGTCACCTAAGTCCTAGTTTGGGCATCTTCCAGAGGTGGTGTAAGACCTATTTATTTGGCCAGGCATTTAACAGACAGAGGTAGGATTTGGGGGGGGGGGGGAGAAATTATTTTATGGGTTTTATCTGTTGTATTTGACATGTTTTTATGATGTTGGTTGCCCTGAACCTTTGGGGGGGAAGGGTGGGATAAAAATCTAAATAAATAAATAAATAGGAGGCACAGCCTAAAGAATTTCAGAACCTTGGATCTTGGTCTACCACTCAGTCAGGGCAGACCCAGAGTGACCACTTCGGGCCCTGCTCTATTTCTCTGTTTCTAGGGGTCCACAGTGGCCCCCGTTTTCAACAGGACAGAGGGCAGTGGCCCCACTCCCTGTCAGTGGGGTCCTAAAAATGACCACCTATAACAGGGGTGAGGAACCTGTTTCCTCCCGGGGGCCACTCCCCCATTCCTTGTGCGCATGCCCTCATCTCTGGGATCATTACCCTGAGCTCAGTTTTTCAGTACTTGAGGTAGAAACTAGCTTCCAGGGCCAGATCCAGGAACTGGAAAGGCGTCACATAAAAACTTGTCGCAGGCCACATTTGCTCTCTGGACCTGAAGTTCCCCACCTCTAACCTACAGGCCCCCATGGGGAGTGGCCCTGAGGGGGTGGGGCCACAGGGAACAGGGAGGGACCAACAGGGGCCACACATTTTATCTTCGCCCTGGGCACCACAAATTCTAAAGCCGGTCCAGCTGTCAATTAAACTACTATGAGCTTTTCCACTGATTACCCGAGAGGCAGGATTAGACCCTTGAAATCTAGACTAGATGGTGGCATTTTCCCTTGCTCAGGGACACCATTACTTTCCTCCGCCGCACATCCCACTCTTGTTTAATATCTCCAGCGCTAATTTTGAGGTTGGCTAATGCTACATAGCTTTGCACAGCCAACTCACAACGTTCAAACTGTTTGCTTTGTGCTTTGATTACACATTCATTTTGACTTGCAAAAGGATTATATAATCATCAGCAAGCAGTCCAACAGAAGCCCGTTGTAGCTGTTTCTGTCTGTAATGATTGTTTAATAACTATTTAAGATACGCTGCCTGGGGTCATCTAATCAGCCGGGTCTTATTAGCTTTCAAGGAATTCATACGAGGATACCTAATGGCGGCAAAAGGTTAGAAATTCAACTAGGTACAGTTTTACATGAGAAGGGCGCAATTATTAATCAGGATATTAATTATGATGATTATGGGAGGCATTTTAAAGCTATCCACCGCTGATAGAATTCTAAGCAATTCAAAACCCAGAGCTGAGAATTCTTCCCCTCCTGGATATTAAGGGTGTGCAGCAGGAGCATGTAACTCATTTCTGCTTTGTTTTCGGCCGTTTTTAGACGTGCACTGGGATCAGGTGCAGGAGCAGCGAAACAGCCGCGGTGCTGTTTTACACGAACCGAAAGTGGAAGTTGTGCGTGTGATTGGCGGCCGCACATTCTTTTCCGGCCGCGTATGTCCCCCCAGAGAAATCAGGCCGGTTCGCTCACGGTCGGCAAAGAATGCGCGGCCCCAGATCACGCGCACAACTTCCGCTTCCGGTTTGTCTAAAACAGCGTCGCGGCTGTTTCGCCGCTCCCGCGCCTGGTCCCCGCTGCACGTCTAAAAACACCCTAAATTATGAAAACCCCTTCATTTTCAGGGGGGAGGGGGAACGACCGCTACTGTTTTAGTTTGGGGGGGTTATTTATTAATGAATAACATGAAATCATTTTAATTATTAAAATTATATACGTTTTTTAAAAACCCATTGCGCATGTGCAAAGTGGCCACTGAACCATTCTACACATGCCCTTTTCCAAAATGGCATCGGCACTGTCGGCACCATTTTGGAAAAGGGCATGAACAAAATGGCCACTGTGGATGTGCAGACTGGTTGCCCTTTTCCAAAATGGTGCCAATGCTGCCGGTCTGGTGGCCATTTTGCACATGCACAAGGGTTTATTTATTAATGTTTTATAACAAAACAGACACTTTTGGTTTTGTCCATTTTTGTTATAAAAATAAAAGGCTTCATTCATTTTAGTAATTAAGATAATGAAGACAAATTGCACACCTCTCCTGGATATATTTCCCAAAATGGAGAACCTGATTCTAGTTTTATTGAAGAAAGTCAAAATTGGGGCTCAGATGAATCCGCTGGTCTATCTCCACAGAGATTTTCCACAGTCAGAATTGCCTGCAGAAATCAGCATGGAGAATGCACCATGCCAGAGCTCCACTGATCTATTCCAATTGGGGTGAGGGCAGCTCCCTCTGCCCTTGCTCCAGAGCATCATTTTGCAGATGCACAGCAGAGAAAAGATCTTCACATGTGGAGGTTTGCCAGAGCCCAAATCTCAATATAAGACCTATTTATCTGGTCAAGCTTTTGGCTGGCAGGGATAATTTTGGGGGTGGGAGGGGGGGTTAATTAGAATTGTCTATGGTTTATTTTTATTGATTTTTTTTTTTAATTGCCTGAAGGCATTGGGGCTGTTGCTGGCAGGGGTGGTCAATGCTTCCCTTCGGGAGGGCAGAGTGCCGAGCTGCCTCAAGGAGGCGTTGGTGCAGTCTCTTCTCAAGAAACCATCACTTGACATTGACTCCCCAGCCAGTTATGGGCCAGTCTCTAACCTTCCTTTTTTAGGGAAGGTTATTGAACAGGTGGTGGCAGTGGTGGATTTTGAGGCTGGTGGGATGGCCTAGGGGTGGAGCCTGGCCGACGGGCCTAGGGGCAGAGCCTGGCGAATGGTAGGCAGAGCCTGGCCAACTGTTAGGACAGTGGCGTGGCTTAACCCAGTAGCAAGGAGTTCCCAGGGTTAACATTGTATGGACATTGCATTAATTAACACTGGGAACTCCTTGCTGCTGCATGAAGCACTGCCACTGGGGGATAGAGAGCCCTCTTACTGGGGCCTTGTCCACTCTCTTTCCCACCAGGTCCAAATTAACCACAGCAGGTTAAAAAAAAAGATCACATTGCCATTGCCTACCTTTATCCTGAACCCTCGATTTTCATGCCTTCCTTGGCCATCTGTAGTCTTCTGGAGCTGTAGGCTCTGTATTCCTGGCAGCCGTATGCCCGTCCTAACAAACAGGTCTTTTTAAAAAGTTTGGCCAGTTGCAGGCATGTAGTGCAGCCAAACGAGCCCCATCCAAACCAGCATCCCTAGTACACTGTATCCTCATCAGCCAAATGCCTGTCCAAACAAACAGCAAAGGGACAGGAACCATTTTAAACAAGATTAGCCATGACCAGCGGACCCACAAATTTACAAAATGGCCTCTCTAGTAGCTTGGGAGGGTAGAAGGAAAGCAGCAATGCATCATGCAAACACAGAGCAAGCAAAGCAAACCATCTTAAGGCAACAATATTACATGCAGTCCTTAGCACACCATAAAAGCAGCAGCAAGGATTTCCACTTGTCCACCAAAACATGCTACACAGCTCTGCTGCAACCGGACAGGGAGCATTCATGTAAACACCATTGCATCACAAGGACAATCTGCGTCTTCTTGCTGAACATGTGACATTAGTGAACCAACATGTGGCATGGCCTTCTTGCAGAAAAGCCTGCCACAACATCCCACCAGCTTGCAAAGGGCGGGGCCATTTTAAAATACAAGGAACATTCCATCAAAGATTGCATTGGAAACCCTTCCTTCCATCCAAGCCCCTCCACCCAAGAAACAGAAAGCTGACAGTTTAGATGGGAAACAGCAAAGAAAGGAACCATTTTAACCAGGGGTAGCCATGGCCAGTGGGTGCATCACAAAATGGACATGGCCTTTGCACAGGCTTGGGGGGCTTGGGAGAGGAAGGGGGAACCAGCAGTGCAGATGCAAACAAAGCAAGCAAAACAAACCAGATCTTAAGCCTGCAAGAACATTATATTATGCGAAAGTCCTTAAGTTAGCACACCACACAAAAGCAGCAGGCACCTGGAGTTCCACTTGTCCATCAAAACAAATGCTACACCGTTCTGTTGCACTGTAAAACGCAGCCGCTGTGCCCGCAACCAGGCAGGGAGGAAGCATTCGTGCAAAGACCGCAATGGACATCTTTAGACGTAACAAAAGATCGGGTGTCAAAACCCCTTAGCACGTGTTTGGCCGTTGTGTGTAAGCACCATAACAATCCCAACACCAATTTGGCCACCTGTTGAACACGCGATGTGAACCCCGTTGCATCACAAGGACAATCTGCGTCTTCCTGCTGAACATGTGGCCAATGTTAGCAGGTACACGTGGCATGTTAGCGGGTACAACCCAGGAAACGAGGTGGCAGCTCTTCTGTGCTGAGATCGGGGGACGAGCAAAACACCGATTTGCCCCAAGATGGGCTGTGTGTCGAAGTAGCGCCACATGGTGAACACAGGGCCAAACTGGGGGTCATATTTATTTATTTATTTATTTATTTATTTATATATATTAAAATTTATATGCCGCCCCCTCCTGCCTCCGGCATCTCGGGGTGGCTCACAACATTTTAAAACATATTCAAATAAACAGTAATAAACTACAATTAAAAACAATATAAAACCCATCCCCACCCACCCTAACCCAACCTACCCACCCCATCTCCCTCAGGAAAGGCCCGGCGGAACAGCCAGGTTTTACACTGTCTACAGAAAGAGGGGAGGTCGGTAATCAAGTGGACCTCCGACGGGAAGGAGTTCCACAGCCACGGCACGGCCACAGAGAACGCCCTCCTCATGGTGGACACCTGGGAAACCACAGGGACCGGCCGATCGCAGGGGCCAATCCAGGACCTAGAGGGTAAGGCGGTCCTGCAGGTAAGTGGGTCCCAAGCCATTTACAGGTTTAAAGGTCAGCACCAACACCTTAAATTGGGCCTGGCCCTGGAAAACTATCAACAGCCAGTGCAGAGAGCGAACCATTGGTGTAATGTGCTCACGTCAGCCTGTCCGTTAGGAGACGGGCCGCCGTGTTCTGCACCAGCTGCAGTTTCTGAACCAGCACCAAGGGTAGCCCTACGTAGAGTGTATTGCAGTAATCCAGTCTCGAGATAATAAAAGCATGGATGATTGTGGCCAGATCCGAGTTCGAGACATACGGTCTAAGCCGACACACCAGATGTAACTGGTGAAATGTCCCCTTCCCCACAGCCGCCACCTGGACATCCAGGTGGAGTTGCAGGTCCAGGAGAACCCCCAGACTCCGGACCTGAGAAACCAAGGAAGGATGGACCCCATCAATGATGGGAGCCATCACTCCCTCAGTCTTCCACATAACCATCACCTCTGTCTTGTCAGGATTTAATTTCAGGCGGCTCAAGGTCAAAACACACATTCATACACCCGTTGACATTATGTCTAAAGACACCCCATGTCTCCTAGTCCACCTCCTCCCCCCAGCCCTATTCCTCAGTGTCTCCCAGTCCTCCACCACCACCCAGCCCCCATTCCCCAGTGTCTCCCAGTCCACTCCCTCCCCCAAGCCCAATTCACCAGTGTCTTCCAGTCAGTCTTCCCCATTCCCATTCCCCAGTGTATCCCAGTCCACCCCATTCCCATTCCCCAGTGTATCCCAGTCCACCCCCTCCTCTCCCCCCAGTATCTCCCAGTCCACCCCCTACCCCAACCCCATTCCCCAGTGTCTCCCAGTCAACCCCATCCTCCACAACCCCATTCCCCAGTGTCTCCCAATCAACCCCACCCAGTGTCTCCAAGCCCCCCCAAACCCCATTTCCCCCAGTCCTCCTATCCACCCAACCTCATCCCCCTGGTCCCCAAGTAAACTTACACTCGACACACTGAGGAGACTGTTGAAAAGCAGTAGACAGCAGTTGAGAATGAGATTCAAATTTTTTGATTCAGCAGCCGCACTGGGCAGCAGCTGAGCGGGGCCAGCTAAGAGAGCAGAGAGAAAATGCATCTGCTTCTATCAGAGCCACCAGACACCACAAAATGGCGCTGAGCCTGCCTCATGACTGACAGGTGACAATGCCTCTCTCCCCCTCCCCTGGAACTGTGACTGGCTGGCCTGGCATTAAAAAAAAATCCCCATGGGGCTTGTCCTGGGTGTTTGCTTGAAGCGCTCAGGCAATCCATAAAATAGCTCCCCTATGTCATTAATGAAACCGTGTTCCCAGTGGCACATTTAAAAAACTTTTTCCACTTCTGCGATATGGACGGTGCTCCTAGCTGCTCATATCGCATAATTAGGAGGACTAGAAGTTTTTATCCACATGCGGGCTTCCTTAGCGGGTGGGGTGTGGCTGGCTCCTCCTGGTCCTGCCTTCCCCACCCCCCTAAGGATGTGTGGAAAGTGCCGCCTCCGGATTCCGTCCAGCTCCGCCCCTGACGTGAACTCGCTCTGGGGCTCCTCGTCAGCTGTGCGGCAACGCATGTGCAGAAACTCATGAGTTCATGCATGCGCATTCCCCCGGCCCCAACCAGGAAGTGTGTCACAAAGCCGCTCTGCCACCGTGCTGGTCCCCAGTACGGGGGGGGGGAACACAACACTCACAGGCAAGCATTTTTTTAAATGATTGAGCTGACTCGGGGGTCATCCAGGAGGGCAAGAGGGGCACCACCCAGGATGCCCTAGGGACGCACTGTTCCTGGGGGGTGGTTTAGCAGCTTATGGAGCATTTAGATCATGTCAGTTTTCTGGATCCTTCACAGGCCCTTTTCACACAGGCCGCGGTAGGTGTGGAGATGGGCGTGCACGTGTGGTGGGTGGGTGTGGGCGTGCAGCCGTTCTCATGGGCACACACCCATCTCCATGCATGGAGCAACTGGCACTGAGTTTTATCTCTTTCTTGCCACCTTACCTCCCGGAAAGTATCCAGGTTCAATCATTAACGTGGGGCGGCGATTCCAGCCATTCTAGGGTGGTAGCCGCTTATGGCACTTGCATCACCCTGCTCAAAACGAGTCCGTCTTCTGACTCTTTGAGGCCAGCGGTTTTGGCAGTTCCTCCAATGGCGAATTCTTAGTTATGCAGGACTCCTGACATTTCTATCTATTTACCACTATCCTCTATCTGACCATAATATTTATCCAACTGTAGGCCTTCGGGCCCCTTTGGATATTAAACTTTCATCTAGAGATGGGGGGGCGAGTCTATTGGGGGGAATGGCTTGTTTACCCGGTTGCCATTTGGCTATGAAGGACTTCGTTTCCCAAGTATAGGGGTCAAAAGTGTTGCCATAAGCTCTGGAAGCTTGTAGACTCTGGAATGTTATGATTTAATTTTGTTTTGTCTAATGATGAAAATGATGAAATTGTATTTATTTTAAAATTTTATTGTTGTGTTATGACCTTTGGCCAAACAATAAGCAATTACCTACGATTAAACTGGCACTGGAGCCCACTGCTCTGTGCGTGGGTGATGGGTAAAGGTGGAGATGGGTGGAGCATGGGAGTGCGCACGCACCCCCACCCACAGCCAGTGCCATCACACGGACATGTGTGGTGTGGGGGGCACCTGTGTGAAAAGGGCCACAGTCCAGCTTTCGTTCACGTTTTGGCACTGAGACAGCGCTTCTGGCCTTGGTCGATGACCTTTACTGTGAGTTGCACCAGAGTCAGTCGACCCTGTTGATCCTATAAGATCTCTTGGCTGCATTTGATACCGTTGACCATGAGATGTTGGTGACATTGTATCAGGGGGGTCTTCCCAGGGCCACAAGGGGTACTGTGGTGCCTCTAGGGGAATTAGCTCACCCCTCTGCTACTCCTATTCAACCCCTCAACCTGACTGTAACTCGCAAGTAGGGGATGTGTGCACTCTGTGGAGTTCCCCTGTAGGGGGCCCAACCTTGGACTCCTACCACCCTCACAGCCAAAGCCTATGCCACCATATGTGCACACACAGTTCCTTCAACCCTGGGCTGCCAGCTCATCCACCTCCACCTTGCAGGCCCAGGTCAGTCTCTGCACAGGTACAGGCACAACAGCAACATCAACCCCCCACAAAGTCCATAGTAGCCAGGCCGGTATACCCCTGGCTCACAGTAAGCCTTCCCCAGTCAGGAGGCTCCCTCCTGGGCACAGCCTTCCCCAGTACCTGGGTCCACTCCGGTCCTTCTCTGGCTCTCCTAGCTTTCAGAACCCTGTAGAGTGTAGAGGCGAAACAGGCTTCTAGGCTTCTTCCTGGGAGATGCTGCATCCTTGGGTTCCAGGCAGAGACTGCAGCTTCTTATATCCCCAGAGTGGCATGGCCAATTCCTTGGCTGTCTGCCCGTAAAAAGCCAGTGTCCTGCCCACTCTGTTCTGTGTCTCAGCCTGCATATAACCCAGGCTGGTTCCTAGCTATGGATTGGTTCTCCTAGGCCCATGCACATGCTCTCAGCCCTCCGGCTGGCCCACTCAGTCCCCTCTTAAAGGGGCAGCAGCCCCACAGGACTGCTCCCTGCTACAGATCTACTTGCGGGACCAAGCCAGAGTGGATGGGATTGTTCTTGAATGGTTCCATTCCTTCCTGGCTGGAAGAATTCAGCACGTGGTTCTAGGAGATTGCTCTTCATCTACCCGGAACCTCACGTATGGAGTCCCACAAGGTTCCATTCTGTCCCCTATCCTGTTCAATGTGTACATGCAGTTTTCGGGTGAGGTTATCAGAGGGTTTGGTATGCAGTGTCATCAGTATGCTGATGACACCCAGGTTTACCTCTCATTTTCAGCTGACCCAGGCCCAGATGTCTTGGTGCTTATGTGGTGTCTGGCGGCTATGGGGGACTGGATGAGGGCAAGCCATCTGAAGTTGTATCCCAATAAGATGGAGGTGATGCTGGTGGGTGGGGCAGAGGGAGTGGTGGCACCCGTCATTGATGGGGTTCACACTCCGTTGGTCCCTCAGGTCCGTAGTCTGGGGGTGCTCCTCGAATCACAGCTCTGCCTGCATGTCCAGGTGGTGGCTGTGGTGAGGAGCATGTTTAGCCAATTACAACTGGTATGAAGGCTTCGGCTGTATATCTCGGACTTGGACCTGGTCACCATCATCCAAGCTTTCATCACCTCAAGATTAGACTATTGCAATGTGCTCTACATGGGGCTACCCATGGTGATGGTCCAGAGACTGCAGCTGGTGCAGAACGCGATGGCCCATCTCCTTACGGGGACGGGTCGCCATGAGCACATTACACCAGCACTCCATTCTTTGTACTGACTGCCGATAGACTTCCAGGCCCAATTCAAGGTGTTGGTATTGACCTATAAAGCCCTACAGAAATTAGGCCCTGCCTACCTGCAGGATCACCTCATCCCCCGGGTCCTGGATTAGCCCCTGCGGTCTGCTGGGAGCGCCCATCTCAAGGTACCCCGAGTATCTCAGGGGAAACAATAGAGAGGGCATTCTTGGTGGCCGTGCCTCGGCTGTGGAACTACCTGCTGTCGGAGGTCCACTTGGCCCCAGACCTTCCCTCTTTCCAAAGACAATGTAATACCCGGCTGTTCTGTCTGGCTTTTGGTGGGGGAGACAGGTGATGGGGGGGGGTGCACTGGTATAAAGAGGAAGGGATTTTGGCTCCACTTTGGGGTTTTGGGATTTGTATGTAATTTTCGTATTTTTATATATATATGTGAGCAGGAGGGTGCGGTCTAGAAAAATAAATAAATAAATAAATAAATACATAAATGTAAGGGTCGTTTAGTGCTCCACCAGACCCAGATCAGATCAAAAGATTCTGTAGGATATGAAATCCGGTTGGAATCTCTGTTTCAGATCTAGTTGAAATGTTACCACAGACGAGTTCCACAAGAATTGATAGAATCCTTGGGCATGAAGAGAATGCAAGGGTCGTCTAGAAACCCCCTGCACTGGGAGGGGATCCAACATGTCTAAACGGTCCCAACCAGTGAATTTACCAACAGATGATCAAGGCTACGGTGAGAAAAATTATTTATCAACATTCTGCCATTTCCTAAACAAAATGTCACAGTAGTCCTATCCTATTTACAGATCTCCTTTGTTCATTTTTTGTAGGACAGGGATGTGGAATCTTTTCTCTCCTAGAGGCCATGATGAAAATTAGTATGTGGAAATCTAAGACATTTTTGGTTTTGCAATGGATCTCTGTGTATCTGTTATAGGGGTTATTCCAGTTCAGTGGTTCTGA
>QEPC01003796.1:2916551-2928206 GCA_003113815.1 Sphenodon punctatus | reverse complement strand
AGAAATTTTGCCTTTTCAGGAACTAGGATCGATTTCCTGACCATTTCCTGAGAATGATGTGATTTCTCAATTCTCACAATACTGCAAGATACTGTCTTGAGTTACTGACTTTCTGTTACAGTTTCCCGTGTACTGCATACCAGGTACCATTCATTTACCACCTACCATTTACTGCATTGCCAAGAATTTACTTCTGGGTTTTTTCCCATTTCCCCATTTCTGAGTCAGTCACCGTGTCAATAACCCATCCCTTAACCCCAACCCCACTTGCCCAAACATAGTTTAAAAAAACAGTGCCTCCATTCCAGGGCCTTGTCCAATTAAAATGATTGTATGTTGTTCTCTTTGCTTTGACCAATCTGCAATTGGATTGCCGATTAGTAAAGGACTCTGCAAGCCAGTCAATGAGCGACACTGACAAAGAAGGAAGAATGGAATGTAGTTCAGTCAGTATTAACATCTTGGGTTTTGAAACTGATGGCACAGTGGCAAACCAGCAAAGCAGTCAATGGTAAAGTGGTTCACAGGATCCTGGTAAGCAGAAGGTCAGTAAATTGAAAAACAAAATGTCAATTGTGACGTTACCAATTACCAAGAGGTTTTTGAGTTGACCAAGACAGTATCAGGAAATGGGATTTCAATGGGAATTCCCATTTTGGTGAAATCGCATTTCAGCCCTAATATACACACATATACATGTACATCCCATCCCCCATCACCAGAAAGAACTGGATCCAGGGGCCAGATCCAGGAACTGGATATGCAAAGGGGGCACACAAAAGCTCGTCACAGGCCACCTTTGGCCCACAGGCCTGAGGTTCCCCCCCTGGTCCACCCAGTGTTAATACTAACTTCTTCCTTGTTTCACCTTTGCATCCCCCTCTTCCTTTTTTGAATGACACAATTTTGGGACTGTCCTATGTCTGTGTATAAAAATGATTTTTATATCGATGCAATATACTGTATACGATTTAAAATGTTTAAGTAATGCTTTTCTTGTTAGCAATTATGTCAACTGACATTCCCTACGAATAGCCCAGAAGTGCGCTGTGCCAAGGTAACATCAAATGTATATCTCAAATAAATAAACAGAATGATATAAAATGGCAGAGTTTTGGTGATGTGCAAGTTTTAGGTAATACTTGCCCACAGAGATCTTGATTGCGGAATTCCAGTAGGATCCTGCAATGGCTTTGTGAAAAAGGGTTGAAGCACAAAACTTCTCTTGCTAAAGCTTTGTCTGCTTATTGCTTTGTCTGTTTTGGTGTTTTCGATATCATTGTGGAGGTTTAGGTTTTTGATGTCCAGATTGGTTTTCAAGGATGGGTCTAAAAACCATGTTTTTTCCAAGGTTTTTAAAGATGGCTTAAAGATAGTTTACTTTAAAGATGGTTTTTAGAGATGTCCAAAAGAGTCAGAAGGATTTTTGTTTTTGTTTTGGCAGGAAAATTTGGTAGAAAAGGATATAATTACTTGGCATCATGTCAAAACGTTCTGCTAGTGGAGCAGCAAAAAGGAAAATGTTTCAGAGTTGCTCAGGAGGGGGGCCTCTCCAGCCTTGCTACGCCCCTGCTAGCTGGCTACATGATCGTCAGGTAGTCAGACTTAGCCCCATTACAATTTACTGATTTTCCAGTTACCAATCGGTGTATCGGGACAGAAAACTGAAAAATCAGGATGGAACTTCATAAAATCAGGACCGTAAATCAATATTCTGAGGGACATTGGGTATCTGAATCGGATACTAATTGAGTACTGATTAGTACCCAAGTTTTATGGGTTGATTGGGGCACTGGAAATTTTAGGAGTATACCCGGTTTTTATGGTTACTCATTTCAGCTCCAATATAGATAAATATAGATATTGAGGGCAATCCAACGGCCCGCATACACCCCCTGCAGGTGCTGCACTCAGGCCAGAATGTGCGCAGCACACATGAGCACCTGAGCGTGCACATTCTGGCCTAAGCATGGCATCTGCGGGCGTTGTATGCAGGCCGTTGGATTGCCCCCACAGATTATTATTATTATTTATTTATTTTAATTTTTTTAATAGATTTTTATCCCGCCCCTCCTGCGAACAGCGCGGGGCGGCTTCCAACGATAAAAAAATACAATACATAAAAACAATTTAAAACCATCGATAATAACAAAAATCATATATAAAATACATGTTGCAGGGCACCACTGCAGCCAATCACCACGGGCCCTGTGCACACATGATGCCTCCACTCAGTTCCTCTGAGTGGAGGTGGCTGTTGGCCGGTCGGTGGGGAGCATTTCCCAGGGTGGAGGTGGGTGGGAACGTCTGTGTAAATGCCACTTTCAGTGGGTGTTGGTGTTTGCTCCCGGCCAACACCCATCTCCACCCACCCCCACCCACAGAGCAATGGACGCCACTGCCGGTAGCTCCATGGGTGATTGGCTGCAGTGGTGCCCTGCAACATGTATAATAAAATGTAACACCCATTTTATGGGTGTTAGAGCGTCTGTGTAAAAAGGGCCATAGATAAATATATAGATATAGAGCATATAGATGCTGATGCCAAGCCCCACGGAACCTCAGCACAGCCGCGTGCACGCCGCCATTGTTGGCACATAGTGCTGCGCGGAAACTGCACACACGCACACACAGAGAATCCACAGGGCTTGGGATTGGCCCCACTGGTATAGATATAGATGTAGATAAAATGGGATAGATAGATAGATAGATTTGTCAAACATATATACTTATAATGAACACGTACTTACATATTAAATATACCCTTTGGTGGCTTCAATCAATACTGTTTTATTGGAGACAATTTTATACCAGTTGGGATTCTAGCCGTGTGTTTGTGTGTGTGTTTGTTTGTGTGTGTGTATGTCAATTAGGCTGACATCCCCCATGCTGATGGCTGCCGTTCGGAATGCTGCAACTCCAGAAAGGTAGCTGTGTTTAAGCAAAGGAGTTGGAATCACTGCCTCGCAGGAGACAGCTAACCAACAAAGCCAGAGCGTTGCTGTGATTGACACCTAAGCATTGTGCTACTGCAGGAGTCTTTGTCGTGTGCCCATATAGTCTCATCTGGTTGGGGGTTTTTTCTTCTTTTTTTTTTCCCTAACACCTCCTTGAATTCATTTTGTGGCAGCGCTACTTGAAGTTACTATGGTAGGTGGTGGGAAAGGTTTCCATTCAACTGATAGGGGTTTTTTTTTGTAAGTTGTTCAAACATTTTTGAACTGTTCTGCCTTTTCTTTCTTTATAACACAAGGAGGGGAATTGATTTTCACTCTGTAACTGAAGGTATAAAAATAAAGGAATTCTGAACCTTATCGTTATGCCGACACATTTCCAGAGAATGGAAGGAGACACGCATCGACCGTTCAGAACAAAGGAATATATATATATATATTTTTCTTTATTAACCTTTACATTAAGTACTTGTAATTCCTGCCTGCTTTCCCTGAGGCAATTCCACAAGCCTCCTTCTCTCTCTTTCGCATTTAGAAACAGGATTACAGCTCACATCCCAATGCCTTCTGATGCCAGAACGTATGTTTAATACACCCTTCTCCCCCAGCACCAAAATCTTCCTAATAATCAGTATGCGGTTAGTGAGTGATTGGCGTTTGAAAGGGTTAATGTATTTTCAAATCTAAAATAATATCTCAAGCATCGAAAACAGCAATTGGATGAAGAAGGGGGGGGTAAAAAGGAAAGAAGATCCTGTTTAGTTTCAGAATGTGACATTTGCCTGGGGGAAGAAAGTGCAGAGCTCATTGGCAATCCTATTGCTGAAAACCTGACCAGTCAGTTACAAAGTGCCATGATTTAATATGCCAGAGTTGTCTCAATTTTCAGGGTCAATCACTCCGTGCGCTTTAGAGAAATATGTTTGGGATTTATTTGGCTAATTTCCGTGTGATAGTGAGAAGGGGGGGGAGGGAAGGGGCTCATTCTGACAGCGACAGAACAGCTCTCTGACACAAGCAGGCAAACGTTGAAATCCTCTTGATCAAAGTACTACCAACAAAAAAAAAAAAATTAAAGACACTGAAGCAATGATTATGACCTTGATCGGGGTATTCTCTGTTACGGGGATTAATCACAAGGTATTTAAAAATATAGTGCGCCTTCCTGCTGCTGGTATGAATTACAAACTTGAAGCGCCACCTCAAAAGCAGCAAAAAGAAAGGTCAGCAAATTTCAACCCGCGAGTCCCACACATTGCGGTGTTTAGACATCAGTTCGCGATATCCACTTTCTTTTATGACTTTGGGCTTTGTTACCAACTTACCGTTAATAGGGTTCAGCGAAGGCAGGTCTTTTGACTCTTTTTCTCTCTCTGTCCTCACCTGTCAGCCTTTTCTTCATCAACTATATTTATTACAATCAAGCCCTGTCAACTGTCACAGCTTACATAAAGACTGCCAGTAAATATGTCTTTCCAGTCATTAGACATTCCTTCCAGTCACCTTGGGATTTCTACCTTGTCTATTTCACTCCAAAAAAAATTTTGTTCAGAAGTATTAGACTCCCACCGAGCAGTGTCAGCTTGGGGCCATTACTGTAGGTAGTGACAGAAAACACCAAACTGTCACTCATTAAGATCAAGTTTTTCCAGAGTTGATGCAAGTCAGACTTAGCCCCCAAACGAATCATGATTTATTTAATATATTTGCTTCTACAAGTGTCAGCTCATCAGCTTAAAATGTTTCTCCTTTAACTCTATTGAGGCCTGTACAGAAAGTTGGCTTTGAAACCCAGTTTTTGCTCTAAGGCTTCATAATTAAAACAGAATAGAGAACAGTCGAGATTCTGCTCTATAGGTGCACTTTGGTGGCCCTTGGTTTTATAATTATATGTACAAAGCATTCATGTCGGAATTAGAGCTGGACACGCTTGGGAAAAGGCCACCTGGTGTGTGAGCTCTTTTTATGAGAGCCTCCCAAGTCTTGGATAAGATAAAATGAGTCCACGGACAGGCTTAAGGTGAGAAAAACAATTAGGGAAGTAAGGGAAAGAAAAAAAACAGTTATTTCCTAATTATGCTGTGAAGTTTCTCTCTAATGGATCCTTATTCCCAACTCACCTGAAGCAAAGTAATAACGCTGAGGTGCATTTCCACAATAGCTCTTACGGTACGGAGGGATTTTTTAAAATTATTTTTTTGTGTGAGGTGCAGGTTTAAATGTATCCCAAAATAGTCTTCTCTACTTCAAGAAACAGATGTCAGGTATAATTTGTACTTGGACTCAAGCAGGAATTTAAAAGCTGAAAGTACAGAATGAAGGAAGTTTGGTGGCTAAGAAGAGAGAACCCACCTTTCATAAGAAAGTGAACAATCTACATCAGGTTTTGGTGACAAAACATCCCAGCATGCTTTGCAAAGTATGTGGCTGCCATCTTGCAGAACCAATATATCCTCCAGTACAAGCAGAATGCTCATTCAATAGGCAGCATTCAATGTTAGCCCCAAATCCGATAGCAATAGAAATATTAATCACTGTGCAAAGTCCCTTATATGCCCAGGAATTTGGGGAAGATCTCTAGTTCATATAAATTTACTTTACTTCATTGATCTTTGTGTTTCTGCACTAAAGCTGAAAGTAATACCTTGGGGAAAAACACCCCAAAAATGGTATACGTGTTGAATTTCCAGTACCCAAACTGACTGTAAAATTTCAGGTACAAATCGGTACCTGATTTTGACCCAGTTTAGGTACCTAATGTCCCGGAATGTCCCAGAATATCGACTTCTGCTCTCAGAATACCGATTTCTGGTCCTGACGTTTTGGTTTTCTGTTACGAAAATTGTAAATTTTCAGTAACCAGAAATCAGTATGATCAGATCAGTAACCGGGAAATTGGTAGCAGAAATTCCCAATTTCTGGGCATTCAGGTACCCGATCGGTAATCAGACAGTGCATTGAATTGCCAAAAATGGTACATGAGACTGTGGGTATTTCTCACAGTGTACCAAATTAGGTACCCATTTCAGCTCCAATCTGCACCAATTCATAGCAACTCAGGATCTGGTCTGAATCTGTCACACACGGTCACTAAATGATATTTATTTAGTAATATCATTTAGAGCGCACTTAAGTTATCCTTTCTATAGGTTCAAAAAACATAGCAAAGCTACGTTTTTATTGTTATTACTGTTGTTATTGTAAGCCGCCCAGAGCTGCCTATGGCAGGATGGGCAAGATAGAAAAAAAATTTTTTAAAAAAAATAATACAAAAAAGAGTTTACTATCTAAATGGAACCACCTCTGTAGTGCAAAGTGTCACCATACTGCAAGAACTGATCACAGGGACTGAAGAATAGCCTACTTATGGATTTCTAATAATCCCGTTGGTCAAGGTCTTAATTTTATGCCTGACAACCTCCCCCCACCCCCAACCCATTCCTGCCTAATATTGAGATAAGAGCATCCTCTTATGGGTACCATCAGCCAATTTTGTTCGCTGCTGGGCAGTAGAGAAGGCCCAACCCCCTGGCAGTGGAGCCGACTCCCGACACCAGTCAGCAGCGGAAGAGGCCCGGCCACTGGTAGTGGAGCTGGCAGTCCAGCTGGTGACCCAGCCAGCAGTCATGACCCCCACCCTCCAGACCCGGACCTGCAAAGGCAAGTAACGTACAGGGGCCCCAGGGGTGGGGGGTGGGGGTGAAGCCAGGCCCCAGCAGGTGGGGGTGTTAGGGGTAATGGATCCCCTGCCTCACCCTCTGAGGCCAGGAGTAGGGTAGTGGGGATGCCCGGGTTTGTTTTTTTTCTGTGGCGGCTCCCTGTGTCTCAGGACTCTTGGGCAGTTCTCTTTCCCATTGAAGTCAATGGGAAAATTTCCTGTTGGTGCTCCATTCTCTGCACTGACTGCCTATTATCTTCCGGGCCCAATTCAAGATGCTGGTAATGACCTACAAAGCCCTAAATGGCCTGGGCCCGGCTTACCAGCGGGACCACCTCATGCCATGGATTGCATTGCAGCCCCTGCGGTTGGCCGTGAACACCCAACTTGAAGTCCCCCGGGTTTCCCGGGTAGCGATGATGGGGAGGGTGTTCTCGGTGGCCGCTCCCAGGTTGTGGAATTCCCTCCCGATGGAGGCCTGTCTGGCCCCAGACCTCCCCTCTTTCTGAAGACAGTGTAAGACCTGACTGTTCCACCGGGCCTTTGGAGAGGGAGACAGGTAGGGTGGGGTGGATTGGGGAGGGGGGGGTTCTGCCCTTTTGGTTTATTTTTAGCATTTTAATGGTTTTAATTATATTTTATGTGTTTGTCATTTTTATTATACTATGTTTGTTATTTATGCGCCTCGTAAGCCACCGCAAGCTGCTGTGTGAGTAGGAGGGGCGGGGTAGAAAAATGGTGAAATAAATAAATAAATATCAATAGATCCAAAATGGAAAGGAGATCCAAGACACAGGGAAACCAAAACCAAAAGAAACTGAAACCAAAATTTAGTCCAGAGTCCCACCGCTAATCTTTAGTAACTAAAACAAATGGACTCTATTCATTTTAGTTAATAAAGAAACAAAAAAAAATCCCCCCTTGCCAACAGTAAAAGCAACAACCACAACTAATACGTCTTCTGTTCAGATCTGACTCTAATTAGCTATTTATTTATTTATTAATTATTATATTTATATCCCACCCTTCCCCGAAGACTCAGGGCAGCTTACAAAAAAATAATATAAAATACAATATAAAAACATTTAAAATACAATCCCCCCAAAACCCAACCCACTCCCATCCTCCAACAACCTCCCATCTAATCTTTCTCCTTATCCCCCAACCCATCCTCCCCCTTAAATCAACCTCCCTTTACCCCCCCCCCCATCCCAACCCACCCTACCTGTCTCCTCCTCCAAGCACCTGGCTGAACAACCAGGTCTTAAACTGCTGCCGGAAGGTGAGTAGATCCGGGCAGAGGCAGTTCTCCGCTGGAAGGGAGTTCCACAGCAATCGAGCAGCCACTGAGAATGCCCTCCTCATGCCGACTTCCAAGGCCTGGGGATGAGGCATTCCCTCAGATAAGTGGGACCCAGACCATTTAGGGCCTAATAAGTTAACACCTACAAGCACTAATGAGGCCCCAGACATAGCCATGGGAAGGTAGTGCAAGGAGATGGGTTTTCACATACACCTGGGCCCCCACTTGCCCCCCCTAAACACTTCAGACAGAGGGCGGGGCCATGCAAAGGGGCTCCATCACCTCTTTCTGACCACATCCCCTTTCCAAGTGCCGTGACATCACAATGCTCAAGGGAGGGGGCATGAGCATGTCAAAAAGGGTGGGACAAAAGAGGTCCTGCCCATTTCTGTGACCACATCCCTTTTCAAGCCTTGTAATGTCATGACATTTGGGAAGGGGCTAATCATGTCAGAAAGGGGTTGGCCATGGGACTGTCCCACCACCTCCCCCATCTCTAAATTGAATTCAGCAGATGCCCCTTGGTACAGGTACTGCCATTCTAAATTGTATAGCTAGGCATTGAATCAAATGGGTCTAGTCTTATGCTGTCCATACTGTTCGTAAGCAGGGGCTAAGGGTGTTGAGCAGGGGTGACACACATCACAGATAAGTTCTGGGAGATGTCAGTAAGTCCAGAACTCCTAAAGAGTGGCATCATGGGTAGAGATGAAATGGGTACCTAATTTTGGCATCTGTGGGTAATACTCACATTTTAGAGTACCGTGACAGGTAGTCAACAGGCTACCTGATCAATGATCGAGTATCTGGATACACAAAAATTTGGTAATTTCTGGTACCAATTTGCCACCTTTCCTGTTACCGATTGGTAAATCAGAATGGAATATCAAAAAATCATTACTAGAAGTCAACATTCCAGGACATCGGGTACTCGATAGGGGTGGGAATTCTGGTTCTCCCGAGATCCGATATTGCCAGTATTTGGATGTATCAGCTTAATCCGATAAATCCGATATTTACCTGTACCGGCATATCAGATTTTTAACATTGGCCGCGGTACCGGATTTTTTACATTGCGGACATTGAAGTCAATCGCCGCAATGTAAAAAATCCGGTACTGTGGCCAATGTTAAAAATCCGGTATGCCGATACCGGTAAATCCGGTACCTGGGAGAACCGATACCGGTACATCCAGTATCCAGTATTCTCCCAGGTGTCCCGCCCCTAGAACTCGAATTGGGCATCGATTAATACCCAAACATTGGGTATTTTTAAGTGTGACTGTACTGCGTGTGACCACGCTTTGACCCACACGGCCACCCGTGGTGCTATTGTCACATCTGATCTGGCCTGCCAGATGTTTCCCCAGGCTGGATCAGAGGTTTCCCCAGGCTGTGGCAGTTTTTAGCCTGGACTGTGACTTGGTCCATCGCTGAGTCACAGCCTGGACTAAGCGATGCCGTGGCCCAGGAAAGCCATCTCCGGACCAGGGTTGAGCGGACTGTCACATTTGATGGCTTGCTCTACCTGCCCCTGGTCCAGATCAGGGACTGTTCTGAGTCTTATGACTGTTCATAGTCGCCACAGCCATCTGTCACAGAGGAAGGTGGGCTGCACTCAGAAGTGTGGTGGGCAGGGCCTGCAGAGCCACAACCGCACACCAACCCGCCCTCTCCCACCCCTGACCACCAACACATCTGTTCGGCTGCCAGGCCAGATCCTGGCCAGGATCAAAGCATTTAAAAATACCCATTGTGGGGGGTCAATTCAAGTACCTGAAATTTGATAGGTGTACCTGTTTTTGCGGGTTATCGTTTCAGTTCTAATCATGGGCCAAAATCGCAAGAGGCTCGGTCAAATATCAATTAGCACTCTCTAAACTAGACCCTTCAATATTGCTCTGTTAGCAAATAGAATTAGATACAAATGCTTTTAACAAGGTTAAGTCCATTTTATACCTTTTACATATTGTGGCTTCAAAACTGTCCTCTCTTTAAAGAACAGAAGACTCTTTAATGTTTCCGTGGCGCTGAAAGAAACTGGCATTCACATTCTAGCGTTAAAACTACAGGCTGCATCTGATTAATATTATGTAACCTTTCTTCTCTTTGACCCAGTAAATGATAAAGCGTTGCTACATACTGATAACTCAACATAATTCATCATCATTTATGGCATCGTAGTGAAAAGAAACGGCATTAATTATGAAACAAGAGAACAGAGCTGAGGAAGTAGGGGTAGCCATTTGCCATGAGATGGAAAGCTTCTTTGCCAAGGGTATAGGGCAGGTCAAGGTTTCTTTTTCAGCACTTCATGTCATTTCAAGTCTCTAAACCGAATATAGGACCGAACTCTTTACATATTTTGGAGTCGCCAACCTGCTTCTATAGAATTCTACCTTTATCACAGGGCAAGGCAGGACATCCACCACAAACAGGTCCCACTATTTTCTCTCCTTCTGGAGGCTCCACAATGATCTCCGCTTTCACCAGGGCAGGATGCAAGCCCCCCACTCCTTCCCAGTGGGGCTCTGAACACGACCACCTCCTTCATGGAGGGTGCAGGGCCAGAGAATAGGGGCCACCTGAGGTCCCTCATGGAGGGTGCCACTGAAGTGGCAGAGCCATAGAATAGGGACCACCAGATTGGGGCCCAGAGCAGATTGGTTTGTATGGCCTATAAATCTACTAGGTCTGCTGCACAGGGCCCCTAGGGGAAATGTATTGGTATTATATTACAAACATTGGAGTTTTGGTTAGTTATTTTAGTATTTTTTCTTACGAATGGGGTTTAGCACAGATTATACAAAGAATGGAGGATCAGGAATTGCAGGCACGTTGTGCTGCACTTCGTGCTCAGAAAGTGTCAGATTATTATCAATACTTTCCATATTTGGATAAATGCGCAATTTATATCACCCGAGACTATACAAATGTTATTCTCTACAGAAAGTTGAATCACTTGATCGTATTTTATTGGAGTGTTACTTATATAATGATCTCAGAAATACTATTCTAGAGCCAGTAATTTCCTCTTTGGGGATTAGTTCCCAATGTAGACTAATTACGGTTTTGCTGAGTGATACTGAGGTAGGGGTTACAACTCAAAGGAGTGGGTGAGGGAGCAGCTGGCAGGGGCTGGCAGGGCCACTGTCCACTTCACCACGGACCTGTGGTCCACCAGGAATGCCCAGCATGCCTACCTGGTGGTAATGGCGCACTGGTGGCAGGACCCGGAAGTAGCTTTCGGGAGTGACAGGAGGGGTCCCGAAGCAGGGTATCAGTGGGCCCTCCTACAGGCCGAAGTTATGGATGTCCCCCACATGACTGTAAATATTGAGGCAGCCCTGACCACCATGGCAAGGGGAGCGGGTCACGCCAGGTGCGTCCTTTGCCAAGGGATGCGTGGTGATGGACAACGCAGCCAACATACTGAAGGCAGTCCACGATGGTGGGTTCACCAGCATCCCTTGCGCCGTGCACACCCTTCACCTGGTGGTCAGGGACGCTCTCGTCTTGGGAGAGAAGGGGATTGGGTCAGGCACCCTTAGCTCCCTGATAGACTGGGGGAGGAAGCTGGCCAGTTTTTTCAACCAGAGCATGAAGGGCAGCGAGCTCCTCCAGGCCAAGCAGGCAGAGCACAGTAGGGATGGGCGAACAGATCGCGGTTCGGGTTCATCCGTTCGGTTTGGCTGCATTCAGTTCGTCCATTCGGTTCGGCAGTTCGGTTCGGCTGCGTTC
>QEPC01003796.1:2889433-2912836 GCA_003113815.1 Sphenodon punctatus | reverse complement strand
GGGGGTGGAAGGGGAGAGGTGTATCCAGCTCAAGCTGCCACCTGCAAGAACCAATGAGAGCTCTCATCTGTGCTCATGCTCAATGCTCTTGGCCATATCCAGCAGCAAGCCTACCAGAATGAGATGGAAATAACGCACAACATATTATATGTGCCTGCCTGACTGTGTGCATTCCTGTACCTGCTACTACCTATCGCATGATTGAATGAAGTGTGCCCAACCAAGCACTAATTCTAGGGACATCATTCAACTCCCATAGGCTGTCATCCCACTGTACCTGAAGCAGTCATTCCCATCCCAGGAACCATCAACGAGATGCTGGGACCATCATTCCAGTCACGGGGGGCTGTCGTTCCATTCCACTGCATCCAGAAGCAGTCACTCCAGTTCCAAGATCCATCATCTGGGTGCTGCCACTGCTCGTGCCTGACTGGCCAGTGGCCACTGGCCACCGGTGTCTGCATGCCAGTCTGTCCCCCCCCCAGCCTACTCCTCCGCACCCACCCGTGGATGCCCGCTGAAGCTGTTGAAAGAGCCCCTCTGACCACCAGCACCCGCCGCCTGCAGCCAGCTGCCAAAGAGCCTGTCTCTCTATCTCTCTGGCACACCCACACAGACACAAGCCCTGCCCCTCCTGGGGGGCTGTCTGCAAGTTGAGACCCTGCTGCTGGCACATCTTGGGGCTAACTACATGTGCTGCTGCTGCTGTCAGGTAGGGATCTGACAAGCTGTATATACAATGAGATTCTGCCACCTGCCAGAACTTCAGCACAGAGGAATAAAAGATTGGAAGGTCAAACAAAGCTCGTAACAACAAATATAACTTTTATTAAAACTTTTTAAACAACACCACCACACAACTTTATAAAACCAAAACTAAACATGAATATATATATAAAAGGAAAGGAAACTTAGGGGTCTACTCTTTGGGCCTGTCCCCTGGAACCTGGGGAAAAGGCAAAAGGGGTGCATGGGACCTAGGGGCAGGCATCACGTCCTCCACCGTTTGTTAGCCGTGTTGGCGGGCAAAGTTCACGGCCCCTGCCACAGCCACCTGCCACTTGGAGACCGATTGGCGGTACAGTTCCAGGTCTGCGATCTCGGTGCGGAAGTACTGGGAATATGCCTCCACCTTTTTTCCCCATACCTCAACCTCCTGGAACCGTTCCACCAGCCAGTTCTCCATTGTCACAACTTGCAGCCTTAGCCCATCTATAAACTCCTGCATTGGCCCTCGACTTGGGTCCAAAAAGCCCTTGCCACTTCTAACTCCTCCTGGGGGGACTCCTCAGTGGAGTTGGAGGAGGGGGAAGGGCTTCAATGGTGACACTTCTGCCGTGCCTTCCCCCCCTTCTTCTGGCGATGGTTCTCCACGCCAGAGTCCCGCCGCCTCACCGTCTCTCCGTGCACGTTCTTCATGTGGGCAATCAGGCCAGATGTGGTCCCCTGCCTGCCCCTTTTAATTCTTTTGCCGCAGATCTAAAGAACATAAAAAGATAGGAACATAAGAAGTGTCATACTGTGTCAGACCAATGGTCTGTCAATGTCAAGCCCTATCTGCATTCTGTCTCTACAAGTGGGTGGGTGGCCAATTTCTCTCTGCTGAGGACTTCCTAAGAGGTCATAGGGCAATCCATTCCCTGTTGTTCCAGTCCCTGTGCCTTACCTTGCATACGGAGAATCGACCTTTTGGCTTGTCATACCACTGCCAGACGTCAGACTTCATGTGCCTGCTTTCTGGCAGCGGCTCCCACCTCCACCTTGATGGGGTTCTGGGGTCCCGGGCACTAGCGGCGGGTGTGACATCATCACCCTCTCTGAAGCAGGAACGCATAAACAACACCTAAATAATATCATGCATTTATGGTGATGCCTCTAGTCCATCCTAGAGCAATACCTACTTGCCTCTTTCCATTTCTCTCACCACCACCACCACCTGTGGTGCTGTAGTGTCTGCAAGTTTAGACTCTACCTGATGCTGCTGCTGAAAGAGGCGTTCTCTCTCCCTCTGTGGCAGACCCATAAATCAGACACGTGCAAATCCTGCCCTTCTTGGGGTGCTAGGAATGACAACTGGAGAGACGCTTCCCGGCACGTGCAAATCCTGCCCTTCTTGGGGTGCTAGGGATGACAACTGGAGAGGCCCTTCCCGGTACGTGCAAATCCTGCCCTCCTTGGGCTGCTAGACAAACAAAATAAAGTTTACAAACAAAAATAAAGTTTACAAACCTGGCAGCAGTGGCACCTCTGTGCCCTCTTGCTCCTCTGATGAGGAGCTGACCTCCACCACCTCAGAAGGTCCAGTGGTAGCCTCTTCCTTCTCCACCTCCTCCACCTTCACCTTCCTAAGATGCATCATTTCTTTTTCTTTTTCTAGCATACAGCCAAACAAAACACCCACACCAACTCACACAACCAACCAGCCAAAACAACACAGTCAAACTACACCAAAGAAAACCACAGAGCCAGCCAGTCACAACACACACGCTCTCTCTCCACACAAGCTCCATTTCGAATTTCCGGTTTCCAACACGATCACGGGACCCTACGAGATCGATACCAATACCGATACCACCACCCCGAACGTTCAACCGAACCGAACTCCACCGAACCGAACGACCGAATCCGAACTCGGTTCCCGGACCAAACGACCAAACCGCGTTCTGTTCGCACATCCCTAGAAGTTGAGTATGATGACCAAAATTGAGCACCAATGATCCAGGAAAGGAGGCATGAGAAATGTGTCTAAGGCCACTTTTAGACGTGCACTTGGATCAGGCGCGGGAGCGGCGAAACAGCCGTGGCGCTGTTTTAGACAAACCAAAACCGGAAGTTGTGCGCGTGATCCGGCACCGCACATTCTTTGCCAGCCGTGTATGTCACCCCAGAGGAATCAGGCCGGTTCGCTCGCAGTTGGCAAAGAATGTGCAGCGCCCGATCACGCGCACAACTTCCACTTCCGATTCGTCTAAAACAGTGCCGCGGCTGTTTCGCCGCTCCTGCGCCTGATCCCAGCTGCACATCTAAAAGCGGCCTAAGGCCTACTCCTGTGGAAAACCTACAGCAGCCTTGAAGTAGAAATACTCACTGCCTTTTCTTGGGAGAGTTCCCACCCTGGGATTGACGTTGCAGTGAATTGATCCTATTATTCTCTTAGTAGCGCCATTGAAGGCAACGACTAAACTCTCATTGATTTGGGTGTTTCTAAATCAATCTGTTAACGATTTGGAATCTTAAACCTTTTTGTGTGTGTGCTAAATACTCCGTCCCCCCGCCCTTTGTAATAAATAAATCCCCACACTTTTTAATCATCCTACAAAGAAATGCTAAATAAATAAAAATAAGAAGAGTCTGGATTTTTACAAAATACTTAAACACCACTGAGTGCCACGCCACAGGGAAGCCTCAAAGTAGGCTAAGTAAATGTTTGCCGTGAAGACGGCGCTGCAGTAATTATACAAAATGCAACCAACAAAGAAAATAAAAGCTGTCATTGGTTGGGGGGGGGGAAGGGGGGAAGAGGAGGGAAAAAAGCAAGGGCGTCTCAAGGTTAAATGAGCAATGGGATGGGGCATAACAAAGATGCAAACATGAGGAAATCTTTTAGCATAATAATTTTGAAAGCAATGGCAGATGTCATATTTTACAGATGTATGGAAAGCACTTTGCCACATTATTCCATCTCATGTTCTTGCTCCCATTTCCCTTTGTCAAGAGGTCTTTGATTAAAGACACGATTGTCTTCTAAAGAAAGGATAAAATGCCATGTGAATAGCTTAAGTGATATACTGCAACATCTTGGAGCCTTGGGAAAAAGCAATGCTAATGGATTTATACACTAAATAACTTGGGGAGAAGGGGTGGGTGGGGACCCAACTATCCAGACTAAGCAGGACATCGGACTGGGGTTGCTTCGAGCTGGGGTTACTCAGGTCTGTAGTCTTCCCTCTGGGCCGACCCCAAGGGGATGAGCAAAACGGTTGGGATAAAACAAAAGGTAAGAGTTTCGGGATTCCCGTTATTAAAAAAAGAAATTGAGCTGGCCAAACCAACATTTATGAAAGGAATGTCCTTTTCTCTGCTCAGGAATCATTTCCCCCCTTCCTCCCTTCAGTTGCCTCAGCTGCCTCGCCCAAGGGCATAGCTAAGTTGGAATGGGTCCAGGTGCAAGAAATGGACTTGGGGGGCCCCCGTCACCTCTGTCCCACCTCTCCTTCCTCCGCCCAGCAGCTGTTCCTCCCTCCACTTTCTGCACCTGAGCCCTGGAGGCTGAGGCTGCATTGCCTGCCTTGTGCCGCCGCCAGTGCTTGCTTCATCCTGTGCTGCCTGATGGGTGGACCCATGCATGCCGTGCGCTGCAGGTGCTCCTGCTTCTGCTCAGTCTCCACCTGGCCATGTCACAACAGGACAGAATTTCTACCCGCCTCCCCAACATGGGCCCTGTAAACCCCACCACCAAGGGTGGAACAGTCCTGAGACAGATGTCTGTCCCCTCCCTATGATAGCAATGCCCCTGGCCTCCCCTACTGGGAAAAGAGCCATCAGCCACTGTCCCCACCACCAGGAAAGCCTTGAACTACCCCCACCCCCTCAGGGTTTGATGAGTAAGAGCCTGCAGAAGTCCGGTAGAAGTCCGGCAGGGAAACTTTATAACAGAGCCATGTGGTGTGACTGCTTTATTCTCCTGGCCAAACACAGGAAACAGGAAGTAGAGCTCTTCCTGGGATAAGCACAGAGCTACCAAACAGATTAAAGGGACAGTAAATCATGTCAGGAAGTACTCCAGCATGGAAGTAATTATTAGGAGGGGAAATACAGTTTGGATTTAATCCACAACTGCTCGTAACAGGCCATTACAGATGAATCCGTCCTGTACCGCAACAGTGGTAGCAAACACGCCCGTTGTGGTTCAAGCTTTAAATGTATACATTTTAAAAAAATTTTAAAATTACTTCACATGTGCAAAATGGCCACTGGACCCTTTTCCAAGGTGACAGCCATTTTAGAAAAGGGTAGGCAGTCTGTGAATGCTCAGCGGCCATTTACACATGCACAGACAGCAGCCTTTTTCCAAAATGGTGGCAACGCTGCTGCCACCATTTTCTAACAGGGCGCTCATCCACAGAATGGTCCGGTGACCATTTTGCGCATGCACAGAGATTTTTTCCCCTATTTTAAAATTATTTTATAGTTTTACGGCCCCATAATGTGAATCTGTAATTAAATCCAGAAATTTACAGATACGAACCGCAGTGGAATCATATCTGTAATCACTGCTGGAGGACCGCTCCTAATAATTATAGGGGGTGGATGGGGGCATTCATCCCCCATAAATTTTCTTCCCCTGCAATACTAGAGATAGGGGGCCAGAGCTCATGTGGGTCAATATCTCCCCCCCTCCAAATTTTAATCCAAAGCTACACCTGTGAGATCCAGGACTCGTGTTGGGTCGAGCCTTCTTTTTGTCTGAGCGCCTTGGCCTAGCCATGGGAGTTCACCCCCTCTCCCCCGCCTCCCCATGCTATGATGTCCTTGTATGGGGAATTCGGGAATAGCCCTTTAAAAATCACTGAGTGGTGCCTGGGCTCCACCCACCATGACCCTAGGTTTATAAATGCTTAGGCTAGGCAATCCTGAGTCAGTCAGTATCTCGCTGGGGAGATGGATTGAACTCTGTCAGAGGCTGCTAGCTTCACTAAGGTATGCACTACCTGAATGGACAGCACTGAATAAAGACACCATAGGTGAAGCATCAACTCCTCAGTCTATGGGACTTATTTGCATTGACTTGAGCCCCTCATGGCCACCTGACACATTGAACCTGCCTAGAGGTTATAAAGGAGCATATCAGGTTATAAAGGAGCAGAAGGAACACATTCACCACACATTTCTGATGTGGCCCTGCCCCTTATGGAGAGTCATATGATTCATGAGGGGATTGAGCCACCTGGACATATTCATGCCTTCGCTCGCAAGTGCCTGACTGATTCAGGCCTAGGTTCATGTCAGGCCCAGTGTAAGCAGACTTTGGCACAAGCCGGGCTCTGAGTCAGGCTGCTTAGTCAGCCTTGCTGCCTTTGTGCCCAAAAGCCCTCAGTTCAACACTACCACTGCCTCAGGTGCTACTGCTTGGGCCTGCGGGTGCAGAGCTTCAGTGACTGAAGAGTAGGGATATCTCAGGTCATTATTCAGTGTCATCTCCACTGACCATGAAGTGATACAAAGAGAAGTAAGGTGCATCCATTTTTCCACAGGCAGAAATGAGGTCTTCCTAAACATAGGGCTTGAAATAGGGAGAAAGTAGGAGATGCCAAGGAAATGCCAAAAAAAAAAAAAAGACAGAGTCAGAGAGCATTAATCTTGTGTGAGATCAGAGACACAAACTTAACAAAGGTCAAATGATCTAGGTGTGAAGTCCCCCTGCACTCGAACCACCCAGACTCTTTTCGCATCCCACCCAAAATGAGATCAGCTGGGTTAGTTGTTCTTTCCAATCTGTGCTTCCCTAAGGACAGGAGAAAGCAAGCCACCAAGGTTCAAAGACTCCCACCCTGAATCCACCTCTTTGCAGCTGCCTTTACGACATCGGGGCACCGCCTTGTTGTTTGGGATTAGTTCGCCACCAAGTTTTCCTGTCCTTTTGGAACAATTCCTCCTTCCGGACTACTTTAAAGCAATTGGCAGGTCCCTCCTTCATTCTGACAGAGCAGCTCATTTTCTGGTTGGTTAGGATCAGCCGCATTCAATTGTCTGAAAGATGGGCAGCAGCCTCATTACGTTACCGTTGGAAAAGGATAAAATATATGAAATGCTCCCCCCTATACTGTTTTATCCTTCAGGAGCCCTCACCTTCCCCTGTAACCATGCTAAGAATCATGCACCTGCATCGTCTCAACTTCTTCAACATGTCCCTGCCTCTCCATATGTTCCTCTCACTCTTGTTTCCCTTCCTGGTCCATCCTAGACTGTAAGTAGGGATGTGCGCATGCGGTTCAGAAGTTCGGAGTTCGGCCCGAACTCAGCCTGTTCGGACGACCGAACCGAACTTCCAAACCGAATGCTTGAACTTCCGAACAGTTCGGAAAAGTTTGGATGAGTTCAGGGGTGGGGAAAACGTGACTTTGGGTGGGAAAAACATGACTGGAAGGGGGAGGCAGCTGAGGAGCAGACTTCCTGGCACCAGGGGTGGACACAAGGGGTGGTTTCAGGGCCAAAAATACCGATACCGAAAAAAAATCGGTTTTGGTTTCAGTACCGATAGCATTTTTTTTTTAATGTTCAGCCGAGTTCAGCCAAACTGAACTCCGCCGAACTGAACAGCCGAACCCAAACTCGGGTTTTGAACCGAACGACCAAACATCCGAATATCTGAATGGCATTCTGTTCGCCCATCCCTAACTGTAAGCTCCTCGTGGCAGAGATCCATCACCAATCATGACTCACTTAAATTAATAAATAATAATTCAATATAAATTATTAAGTCAAATGGCAGTTATTGCATGAGCATGCTTCCTGCCCAAAAGGGGTGTAACAATGGACTAATAGTTCAATATAGTGTGTGCGTGTGTGTCCCCCCAGACTTCTTTTACCAGGGAATGTGGGGCCAGGGAACACCATGAGCACTAACGCACGTTCCCATATTGGTGTGTGGGCCAGCAAGCAGATGTGCCATCTATTGGGGGAAGCACCAGCTGGGGAGGAGGTTCCATGCGCCAGCTGTGAGCTCCACAAGGGAAGGAGGTGAGCAGGGCATATGGTTGGCGTGCAAGCCTCCTTCCGTCCAATGCTCCAAACATAACTAGCAGCCACTTATGTCCCTTCCCTCAAATTTATGCAAATCACAAATCAGTGGGGAAGGAAACAGGAGTGGCTACTGGCATGGGGGTGCATACACGTGCTATTCACCAACAACTCCCATGTTAGGTGCTGATACCTATGAGATGTGGGTTAGTGTAAAATGACACTCACAAATAGCACAAGGGGATGTCGTCCCATTATTGATTTATTTATTCATTAATTTAATTTTATTTAATTTATTTAGCACCAGCAATGTGCCTGGCACTGTACAGTATGTAGTTACAGACAGGTCCCTACTAGGACTGAAACAAAGTCTTTGGAATTATTTGGAAATTGCTGAATTTTGGGGTCTTCAACCCGGAAATGGCAGTTTCCAAAATTTGGGAAAGCACAACTGTTTTTTGAAAAACTTCAAAAACTTTGGAAAACCTCAGAAGTGTATGTGTGTCTGGGCCTGGCTGGAAAAACTCCCAGAAGCTTCTGGAAACAGTGCCATATTTGGTAGGGGGGGTGGAAGGGGACAGTTGAGTCATGGGGTAAGGCAGATTTTGAATCAATTGGCTGGACAAGCCAGATGGCTAGTTTGATTGGTACAAGGCTGCAGCCAATAGAAAGAGAAGTGCCAAAAGACAAAACTGGCACACACCTCCCAGAGCCATCCCATTCTCTGATGAATTTGGTTGTGGGCTGCTACACTGCTAACTATGAGTAATCAGCTGGGCTGGACTGGGCTGGGGGCCAGCCTTAGTGAAAGTGGAGCCCTGGGTGGGGAAAGAATGTGGGGGCCCCCTACTAATTTAAGGTGCTGCCGGCGGCAAAGCGAGCAGTGGCTACCAGGCCTAGGGGTGCTCCCCAGCTCAGGTGGGTGCTCCCTGCCAAGCTCAGGGTGCTACCCAGGCCTGGGCTCAGGGATGAGCAGAGGGGCACTCCCCTACCCCCATCCCCAAGCCTGAGCGGCCGTTCAAATCACCTACCTGATCCGCTGTCACCGCTCTCGTGCCGTCCGGTCCGTCGCTCCTCTTTCCGGGCCTGGGCCACCAACTCCAGCCTGAGGCCGTGGAGGGGGCCAGCGGCGTGAGGGAGAGGTGGGGCCTGGGCAGTTTACTTTCTGCCAAGGGAAATGAGGGGGAGGTGGGGCTTCTGCCTCTCTCTTCTTCATTTTCCCTGGCCGACTGTGACAGGCAGCCGGGGGGGGGGCACGGAGCGTGGGAGAGGTGGGGCCTACACTTCTCCCACACTCCTGCTGGCCCCCCCTCCACTGACTGTCAGACGTGGCGAGTCGGCTCCTGAGGGCCCCGTGCTCAGGGCCGGCCTTACCATGGGGTTCGGGCTGGGACCTGGCATGGGGCCATGGGCAGCCGCCCCTAACCACCCCGTGGTAAGGCCGGCCCTGCCTGGTATAGCACGGCATGGCTTGGCCTGGCCTGCCTGCACGTAGGGCCAATGCTGGGGTATGCTGGGGTATGGGGGGGTTGCATACCATGCTTTTTTTTTAAAAAAAGGATTCCACTAGGTGCACATTGCATGCTGGCTACTTTTGCTTGGTTGACTTGACAGTCTGTGTCAGAGGAAGGGGGAATATGGAGAGGGAAAAGGGGAACTCTTAGCTCCACATGTCCTCCAGCCCCCTCTGAGAGGGAAACAGTGGGAAATAGCCCCTCGGGATAGAATGTTGACCATGGGATCCCTGAGGAATCAGGCCTCTGTCACCATTGTGCTCAGAGGTGAACCATTCCCTACCTCCAGCTCTCACTGGCCCACACACACGCCACAGGGAAACGGGGAGGAAAAGATAGAAGGGGGTGGTCAAAGATGAGGGAAACAGGGGACAGGGGCCCTGGGACTAGGGGGCTAGGAAACAGGATGCGTTCACATTTCACAAGCCAGGGAGACACGCAAGGAGGGGGACACACAGCAACCCACTTACTCGAATGTAGTCACGTCACATACTACTCAAACAGTTTCATTCACTCACTATGGGGAGGTGGGTGTAGATGAGGGTGCACCCGTCTACATCCTCCCCCACGCACTGCACATGGATCGCGGCGCACACCAACCACCCTGCACTGCGGCCCATGTAAATAGGGCCCTTGTTCCATCTTCCTTGAAGGGTGAGGTTCTTCATGCCCTGTGGAAACATGAGAGTATGGCACTAGTCTTGCAGATCATCGTGCAATAAAGGACAGATGGCCCACATTGACCACACCACCCCTGGCAGCAGCAATAGCTTCCTGGAGTGCTCTCTCACACTCTGTGACCAAGGTGTGTTATAGAGACAAAGTAGTACAGTGATATCTTTTAGTGGACCACCTCCAGTTAGTGGAGGCATGCAAGCTTTCGGGCCACACAGGGTCCTTCGACAGGCAAGTCAGGAGTTGGAACCGTAGACTGAGCAAAACAGTGAGGTACATTATATACAGTTATTGGAAACAATGGCAAAAGGAAGGGGAGAACGAGACTCAGAGAGGAGGTCCACAATTCAAAAGGGTGGAATACAACAAGCTGGGGAGAGTAAAGGACACTGACAGCAACCTCCCAAACCCCAACTGCACCGTCCTCAAAAACACCAAAATCACGAGGCACTCAAGCAGGTAGGGCCAGCCTCTCAGCAACTGATTACCAGCAGGGCCCCGATTCTTCCGCGGAATTTTTTTTAAAATTCCGCGGGAGTCAGGGGCCAATTCTGCGCCTCGGCGCGATTTACCATGCGGGGGGGGCTTGGTTTGCCTCCTCCTCCCCCCGCACTGGTAAACCCTCAGGGCCTCCCCTCCCCAGCTGCCGGGGCTTGCCCTCCCCAGCTGCTGGGGCGTGCTTGACTCCCACCCCCCAAAAAAAACCCAAAAGGATTTGTCTTACCAGGGATGGCAGCAGCAGCTGCTCCGTCCAGCGCGCTCTTTTCCTGCTCGTACTTCCTGGCCCCTCCCGACGGGGCCTCTCAGGGCGACGCAGCCGGATGACGTCATCTGGCTGCGTCGCCCTGAGAGCCCCGTCGGGAGGGGCCAGGAAGTACGAGCAGGAAAAGAGCGCGCTGGACGGAGCAGCTGCTGCTGCCATCCCTGGTAAGCAAATTAAAGGGCCCTGGCAAGTGGGGAGGCTGGGGAGGGGAAGCCCCGAGGGTTTGTTCATTCCCCTTCCCCCGTAGAATCTCCTGCCCCGCGTCCCCGCAGCGCAGGCTGGAAATTCTGCGCTGGGGTAAGCGGGGCAGGAGATTCCGTGGGGGGAGGGGAATTCCGCTGGAAATCTGCGATTCGCAGACCCGCGTTTCCCTCGGGGCCCTGCTGATAGCGTGCTGCTGCTCCTTATTTAACCCCTAAGCTCTGCCCTTCCTAGCGTGCTGCTCCCGGAGTCGCGCTGAGCGTCGGGGATGTCTAGGCAACACTCCAATGCTCTCCACGTGGGCTCTCCTCTTTACGTTTAGCCTGGCTCCTGCATCAGAGCAGTCTTTACATTTATAAGCTACAGGGGCAGCTGTGCAAGAGCACCATGGGGACATCAGCATGCAGCTGGTCAAAACTGATGGCTTGGCCACCTGGGTTAAAATTAGGGCTGAGACAAAATCTTTGGAAAACTTCAGAATTCTGCAAAGATTGTGGTATTCGATTCGGAAGTCCAAATTCCGAAGTTCCGAGGACCAAGGCTGTTATTCAGAAAACTTCGGAAACTGCTACACACATGGGGGGCTGGTGGACAGTTGAGCTTCTTCTGAAAATGCAACCTAGTGCCATATTTGGTAGGAGGGAGTATGGGAGGGGACAGCTGAGTGACGGTAAACCAGATGACAAGTTTTGATTGGCTGGAAGAGTAAAATAAAAGTGGCTGCAGTCATTTTGTCCATTCTCTTTGGTGAATTTGACTGTGTGGAACAGTGCTGCTGGATCTGTAAGTAATTGTCTGGGGGTTGGGGGAGGGATGCCTGGCCTGGCCTGGCTTGACCTGTCATAGTATGGTTTGGCCTGTCCTGTCCATAAGGTCAATACTAGGGGATGGGGGTTATACCTTTACCTTTACCATGCTGTGCAGTTTTTAAAAAAATAATAATTTTGTGCCACATTGCTTCTAGTTCTGCCTGCTACTTGGTTAGAACTTTGCACCATGAGGTCAGAGGGATCTCTCTGCCTGAGTCCACTTCCCCTTCCCTGGTCTATTCAATTTATCAGTGCCACAGAACCAATGCCATGCCAAGAGGGTGCCAGTGTGGGGGGTGGGGGTAAATGTCTGGTTTGCTGTGAGGAGTCTGGTTTGTCTGTTCAAGTCTGGTCTTGTCAGGTTACCACTGTGCCACAGCACCAATGCTATGCCAAGAGGGTGCTCATGGGTGTTTGTGAATGTCTGGTTTCCTCCTTGTGGGTGTTATCAGGCTGCCTGGCATTTGGTGAGATTTCTCCACGCAGTTTTACTGTTTTGTTGTATTCTTCTTGAGTGAATGTCCCACTCTTGCTAGTCTGTTTTTTTTGTGCACTGCTTGGTTGGCATAATAATGATTTTACAGTGGGTGCACTCACTGGTGAGGTGGGCCATGCTGTGGGTACACACACTATTGTTGAGTTTTTTATTTCTTCTGCACACAGTTGCACTTTTGTGGGGTTTTCTTCTGGAGCAATTGTCCCACTCTTGCTAGCTTGCTTTTCTGGGTAGTGCTTTGGCTGTGGGTTCAAGAACTTTTGCCAAGATGTGACCAGCCGGGGCACTGGGGGAATACTTTCTAGTTTCTTTCTGGTTAATAATATGGGGAGTGGGGGGCTTGTCTTGTATAGGTGGGCTGGTGTCAGACTCCACTTCCCCTTGCCTGGTCTATTCAATTTATCAGTGCCAGAGAACCAATGCCATGCCAAGAGAGTGCCAGTGTAGGGGGTGGACCTATACATGGGTCGCTGGTACGGGATATGGGGATATGGGAGGGTACGGGGGGCTCAAAGCACCTGGAGGGGTATCCTGACTGACGGCGGGGGCTGACGAGCTGGGGTTATGCTGCCTCCTATGTCTGCGGCACCGGCGCAGCCGCGACCACCATCATCACAACAACAGGATATGGTGGGGAACACTCCTGTCAGCCCGGGAACCTCACCATGTCAAACATTTGATGCCAGGAGCATGGCCGCAGACGCACTGCTGTCGCCAGCAGAGGCCACGCCCCCAGCCTCGCTGCTGCAGCGCTCAAATCACCTGCGCATCTTACGTGCAGGGGATAAAAGCAGCTCCCTGCCTTACTAACTTTGCTGGTGATCAGAGTCCTTGTGCCTGTGAGACTGGCCCCCTCTTTGTTGTTTGGTAGACCTTAGAATTTGTGCGTAAGATAGCTGTCTGTGGTGTGATTCTGGTGAGCTTGGTTGGAGTGAGTACTTTGTGGATTGTTTGTAGTGTAAGTGTGGGAGTCCTTATAATATACCCCCCATCTCACATTACCTGGTCCCTCCCTGTGTGCTAGCCTTATCCTGTTCCCAGGCCCCGGAGTCTAGCACCCCCTTTTCCCAGTCACAATTTTACACCTCCCCGCTCCCTTTCCTTACCCCAGTGTGTGTGCGTGTGTATTGGCAACCATAAGGCTTGCGCTCCTCTCCGATACCCTGTGATGATCTAGGCTGGGGTTTTTTAACCTCAGAAGCAATCACGATCCTGAGGGTTTGTTTATAGGCAAGGGCTTGTTGTCTAGTGTGGGTGTGAGAGTGTGGTGTGTTCCTTTTCCCCTTCCCTGTTTTCCATTTAACCCAAAATCTCACAGCTGGGCACACACGATGGAGGCTTTTTGGGGGGAGATGTCTGGTTTCTTGTTTGTGATTGTTATGGCTCCTGGTCTGGCTGGTGGCACCCACCCACCCAGAAAAGCTTGTTGAAACTTGATTGATCAATTTGATTTGCTTGCTAATGTAGTCTTCCGACTTTCTTTGGTTGGACATCCCAGTCCAACCTCCTCCCACCCACCCTGAGTTTCAAGCCTTGCATGTGCAGCATTCATGGGGCATGCTTGGGGGTGGGGGAACTTACATACTGATCAACATACCCTTTTGGTTATTTAATTACATGGAGGTGGTGATGGTGGTGGTGTTTTTTGTGCTGGCTTCTGTTCTGTCTCTCTCACTATGTCTTTCATCCTGTTGGCAGACGCAGCAGGGGGAGGAAGGGATGCATGTGTTGTTGTGCACCCTGATTGGCTAGGCAATTAAGAGGGAGGGGGAAGGAGGATGGAGTGGCTACGTTGTTGTGCGCGCTGTGCACACTCTGATTGGCTAGGCAATTAAACGGCTGCAGCTGCTGCACATGGCAACACTTGCTGAGACGCCAAGCTGGCGTCGAAGAGTTCCAAACTTTCCAAAGTTTTCTGAAGGTTGAAACTTTTGAAAGAGTGCCGAAGTGCCTCCAGGTCCAAAGACCGACTATTCGGAACTTCGGAATTCGGTCCGAGTACCTGGAAATACTATTTGGTTCAGCTCCAAATGGCTTGAATCAAGTTACTTTAAAATGAGATTAAGGAAATGGTGGTCATATGGAATTATTTATACATTATTTATTTATTTATTGCTTTCTATGCATTATGATTATGAATTCATCATTTATGAACTTATTGTTTTATTTATTCCCGGTGTGCAGAGGGGCTATGGCTGGCAGGAGGATTTCACGACAGGACAGGACCGCCCCACAGGCCTAAGAGGGCCAAGGCCGCTTCAAGCCTGCAAAACCCCACTACAGGGGTGGGGCAGATGGAGCAGCCATGTTTTGACCTCCAGGAATTTGTGTCTACGCTGGCTGAGGTGCCACCTCCCAAACAGCCTCACTTGCAGGAACAGGGGGCACAGGTGGAAGATACAGCCACAGGGATTGTCGTGCCGTGAAGCAGCTACCTCACACCAAGTGGAGACCAAGTAGGACACCCCCCACCCCCTGCAGGATCAATGGTAATGGGTCTGGGAGTGCGGTGATCGTAGGTGCCACTGGAGCTTCGGTCCCGGGGGCAGGGGGTGGTAACAGTGATATTGGGGTTTCCAAGGGCATTTTAGGGTACTGGGGAAAGGCAGCTGGTCTTTGTCTGGGGGCAGATGCTGCAGTGCCTGTTTGGGATATGGGGTAACTTAGGGCAGAGGCACAACCCACCACGGGTTGCCTATGGGATGGACCCATCTGCATACAACTATGCTACCCCAATCTCCGTGCCAGGTGAACATCTGACTCAGTCCACTAGAGTGAAGATTTGGAGTGGGGAGTTTATTGATATCTTCATGCTACTGCATGGAGAGGAGCCCAAGGATGAGGTGGAGAAGGGCATCATAGCCAAGATCAAGAGGCCCCAGGTTCCCAAGATGTGGGACTACTAGTCAGCACGTTTATATATATATACATAGGTGTGGTGGTATACAGTTACCCCACGAGGGCTTGGCAGCTTATACAGTATTCTGCAACAATTCAGGGGGGTTGCATGAATTTTGGAGGCACTGCCTGGTTGGAATACAATGAATGGTTCAAGTACAAGACAGCATCTAACCCACATATGCACTCGGATATAATATATTACAACACGTATTCCAAGATTATGACCCCTCATAGGCCGGTGGGGGGTATGCGCACAGGGAGTGGGGTGCTTCCCACAGTGACCCAAAGGCGGGTCACGGTCAGAGTGTCATTTTCCCCACTGCAAATTCGACCCCCTTATGCGACAAGTGCAGAGGTTTGCACGCCCCTATCTCCTGTCACAAAGGGTGCAGTGAGAACTTTCAAACAAAAACCTTTCAGGGAGGAGCCATCCAGGTACAAAAGGTTTGGGGCTGCTAAGCAGGGCTAGGGAGGTACAGGACATGCAACTGGCCCAAATGTCAATTAAGCTGAACGCCTTGGCCGTGTTCCTTGGTGGATACCCCAACAGGGAGGATATGGACTATCTGTGGGAGGGTTTTTCTAGAGGTTTTTCCATACCATTTCAGTGGTGCAGGGTTAACCAGAGGGCTAAGAACTTTAAATTGATTAAGAGTATGGAGGGAGTAGCCTGGGAGAAAATACAAAAGGAAATAGTGGATAGCGGGTCCCCTTTATCTCCCACCTTTCCAGGTTCTTCGGTGCTCCCCATTTTGGAACTCCCTTCCCATGAAAGGTCTCTAAGCCAGAGAATTTTCCAGAAGAGAAGCAACATGTTTTTACTCAGGCATTTGGCAGGTGGGAACAGGATGTGGTTGGTGGAGCTGGAGGGGGATCTATGGTCAACTGTCCCTAGAGTATTGTGGGGGATCGACTGTCCCTAGAGTATTGTGTGCAGTTCTGGTTGCCCCATCTCAAAAAAGTTATAGTAGAACTAGAAAAGGTACAGAGAAGGGTAACAAAAATGATCACGGGTATGGAATGACTCTCGCATGAGGAGAGGCTGGATAGATTAGTGCTCTTCAGCTTGGAGAAGAGACGACAAAGAGGGGATATGATAGGAGTTTATAAAATCATGAGTGGTGTAGAACACGTAAATAGGGAGCGGTTATTTATTCTCTCTAAGGGTACTAGAACAACTGGTAGCAGAGTTAAAACAAATTAGAGAAAGTCTTTTTTTCACTCAGTGCACAATTAACTTGTGGAACTTACTGCCAGAGAAAGTGGTCACCGCCGGTAGTGTCGCTAGTTTTAAAAAGGAATTGGATAAGTTCTTGGAGGATAGGTCCATTATTGGCTATTAGCCAAGTAGGTTTTGGGATCGTAACCCCTTGCTGTTGAAGGCTGGAACAACAGGGAATGGATTGCCCATTGCGACCTCTTGGGTACTTCTCCCAAGAGAAAGAGATTGGCCACTGTCGGAGACAGGATGCTGGTCTTGATGGACCATTGGTCTGACCCAGCATGGCACTACTTATGTTCTTATCTCCTTATTTTTAGGGATTTTATGTTTCTGTGGTTTTATTTTGTGTGTTTTATTTTATATTCATTTGTAGATGTTTTAGAGGCTGCTGCCCAGTCAGAACCATCAGGGATAGGACCGATTACAAATCTAAATAAATAAATAAACAATAAATGATTTTGATGTCATTACAAGGCAAGCTTAGTACCTGTATATGGAAGGGCTCGCAGCAGTAAGTGCCCCGTGTGGCACTGATTCCTAACCTTGCTCCGGAGCGTATGGTCGGAAAAGGAATCAAAGTCGACTTTATCAGAGGTTCACAGGGGCTGCCTGGAAATGGAACAGTGTTAACTAATTTTTTTATACCCTGGCACACATAAAAGAAGAGCATTAGCAGCAAACAAATGCAAAGAAGCCGGGGTGTGTAGTAAGCAACTCCATCTGAGTATTTCCACCTCTTGTACTTCTTCTTACCAATGCCTCCTACCTGCTATCAAGCTTCAACGGACGGATTGTTTTTATTAATTATTATTATTATTGTCTTCTCTCCAGGGTAACCAGCTAAGTCTGTGAGGCTGACTCTCACTCTTGTAGCTGCCTTCTGAGCTCACACATTAAGGATCATATTTCTTCTTAGTCTAGCCTTGCTCTCTTTCACCTATTCCCATGAGCTTGGAGTAATATGGTTCTCCCCCCCCTCCCCTTCTTCGTTCAAGAGAAAACTTTGCTTGTCAGGCTAGAATTTTCTCCCCACAAGCTCTCAAAGTTCCGGCCTTGACTCACACACACAATTATTCCTCAAAACGTGAAAGTCTATAATCTTGAGGACCAATGGTTTTTTCAAACGAGATGCACCCACTCATGAACACCCAGAAATGTGGGTGTTCATGAATGGAAGAGCCCCGTGTAAAGGACACAGAGTAGGTGTGCGTGGTGAGCAGGTGTACATGTGCACTCCCACCTAACACGTATCCCCACTCACCCACCACTCAGAGCAACTGGTGAAAATGGAGGTTGCTCCTTATGTGCTGATGAGTGGGGGGTGAGTGGGGATGCATGTGTAGGGCTGAAGCGGCAACTCCTTTATCCATGCCAATATTTCATTCCACCATTTCAGAACTGCCTGTGACTTTCCGCAGCTTTTCCACTGGCATTTCGCTAATTCTGCACCTTTTAGTTTGCTACATCATCAGAATTATCGGAAAGTGTCAGAATAATCTCAGAAAGTGTCGGAATAATCTCGGAAAGTGTCAGAAGAAACATTGTTCCGCTACTTTCGCTCCGTGACGGCATGTCAGAAAGTGCCAGTGGAAATTGTGGAAGATCGCAGACAAAAGTAGCGGAATGAATGTCTCTATCACACCGTGTCGCTTATTGCAAAAACAGCTACCGTGGCGGCTTGCCATTTCAGCCCTATGCACGTGTGCCCGTATGCACTCCCTGCCCATTCACCACGCAAGCACCAGCACAACCACTGGACCCCCCACCCTGCAGGGGCCGTGTACAAACAGCCAGTGTTAGCTGCAGAAATGGCACCCATCTCTGCGTCTTCTACTGAAGAACTTGGAAAAATGGGGGGGGGGAGACGTAGGGGCCAGGGCCTTATGAGCTGTGATATAAGGAGCACCTCTGAAATCTTGTCTAATGGGTTGGGGGGAGGGTCAGTGAAAATACTTTTTAAATGTTCCCTGGCCTGAAGTTCTCTGAACTGAATCATGATGGCATTGTATGCACAAGAACCAAAGGACAAAACTGACATGACTTAACCAGAGTGAAGTGCAAAAAGAGATGAGTGTAAATACTTGAAAGTGAGTGAAAGGGGATTTTGTATTCTAAGCTGTTCCCAAGAACCAAAGCCAGGAAAATGGTATTATAATTATAAAGGGAGATCTGGTCCTGCATTGCCACAGTTCTAGGGGTGTCTTGCTGTGTCCTACACAGACACAGTGACTGCCACAGGTCACAGTCTACCTGTGCGACGCCCACTCCCCCACACCATAGAGTTGTGGGCGGATCTCCCAACACTCTAAACTGCCACCTGCAACTCTATGGGGATGCCCATGGCAACCACCGACTGAGAGTGGAGCTGCTGTGGCCGTCTGCCAAGTATATGGACCGCAGCTCCGCCTCAGGCCGATGCCCTGGGTTTGGGTGGCCCCTTCCCGCTGGTGGTGCCCCGGAATGTTCCAAAGCAGCACTACAAGTGGGGCAGGAGTGGCTTGTTCCACCTCTGCTCGGTCTACATATCTGGTGGCCTACCTTTAGATGCACAGGCCACCTGGGGGGCAAGGTGAATCAGAGACGGGGCTGCCAGCCATCTGTTTCCACCCCATGTCTCAAGGGTGCCTGCCAAGGTCAACCCACCTAGTGGACAGGGTGAGCAGTTGCCTTCTAGGCCAGTGTCAAGGAGACCTGTAGACTCTTCAATGCCACCCATAGAAGGTCAGGATGCTCTTACCCCCAGGTTTCCTCTCCCTGCTCTACCACTTGTGCCAAAACAAATAGTGGACCCTAAAATAATGCAATTTTTGTTTAATCTCTGGTCTTTTTTAAATGGGCCGCGGCTGGGGGGTGGTGGTGGTCAGTGTGCGTGCTGCTGCAGGGCTGGTGCAGGGGGTGGGTGTACATGGGTGCACACCCATCTTCCACGTATTCCCATGCACAGAGCAACTGGCATTTTTTGCCAGTTTCTCCATGCATGGGTGAAGGGTAAAGGTGGGTGGGCATGCATGTTTCGCAGGAGTGCCCATGCACACCCACCCACCGTGGCATTCACACAGGAGGCACCCATGCAGCGGACCTGTGTGGGCATAGGTGAGTGTGTCTCGTGTACAAAGGGCCTATGTGCAGGACTCTCTACATTACTCTAGATTAGCATAGTACCATTACCTGATTCATGTGAACTGAGGGATTATGGTTTTTTTGTCGTTTCCCATTCCAATGGGAAGGGGGGAATGATGAGCAATTAAACCAAAAGGTTAATTTTAAGGAACTGGAAAACCCTGAACATTCTATCATATTCCAAGAGGAAAAAGAATTGATGCATGTTGGGATTATTTATTATTTAATTTTTATTTAAACAAATTTATATCCCGCCCCTCCTGCAACGCAGCCCGGGGCTGCTCACAACATAAAACAATTAAAACAATAAAATACATTAAAATTCAGATAAAAACAATCAAATATTCAATATAAATATTAACAGGGCTAGACAAAACAAATGGGTAGGGGATTAAAAAAAAACCTCCCTACCCTCCCCCAAAGGCCTGGGCAAAATTATGGAACCACTCACCTGGGCAAATGGAAATGACTGATCTAAATATAATGCAATATGGCGTAATGAGACTCTGTTATATTTATCATTTGATTTGCCTGAAATTTGTTGGCAGCTTTGAAATTTATTTGTACACATTTTTGTATGATAATGAAACAGATGACATTGGGTTAGTTGTATATGCTGCCAAAATCCCTTCCCTCCCCCACCTTTCTAGATACGTGCTGTCTAGAATTTATTTTTGTAAGGGTCGGAGTTATTTTCGAGGGTCTGAGTTATTTTTGTTATGCTTTGTATTCTATTGTTGTGATATGACAATGAATAAATATTATATTTAAAAAAACAATGGGGTTGGATTTACCAATATTAGTCACAGTTTTGTATAGGCCTCCGAATATTGAAATGATGCCACAGCTGAAATGGTTTTTGTGTATTCTTGTTTTTTTACTTTCAGCTGTTTGTTTTTTGGTTATTCAGCTGCTGGATATTTGGTTATTTGTTTGTCAGATTCTTCATTTTCAGCTACTGCACTTGCATAAATAGCTGAAATTAAGTAAACCAGGAATGGCCAAGTGGTCAACCATGATCTACTGATAGATCACAAGTTAGACTCCAGTATATCACCTGTGGGGAGGATAGGGGTGTGCAATTCATTTTTGTTATTATGATAATGAAAACAAAAATTTGATTTTCTTTTTTGCTGTTGTGATAACAAAAACAAAAAATAATAATAATGAAAACAACAATGAATTTTCATATGGGGAAACAACGGGAAAAACACATTTCCAGCTATACCTTTTTGTTTTCTTATTCATTTCTTCTGACACTTGGGGAGATTATACTGCCAATAGAGGACACTAAGTGTACCAAATTTCTAAATGATTGGATAAAGAAAACTGATTTTAGAAGCAATTGAATATTGTGATTTTAAGAAAGGCTCTGTACACGTTCCTGGGTACATCTTCTTTATCTTCTGTCCAATTTGCATGAAACCTGGGAATATTATGTCCCTCCCCAGGTTTACCAATCCAGCCAAAGTTCAGAAAGACTTGATAAAGTGTCCTGATGTTATAAGTTATTAATTTGAAAATGCATTTCTGGCTTTAACATTTGTATATTTCATTCTGGTTACAAGACATTTGGCAGGAATATATCACATACCTTCCCTGTCATCTCTGCAAAATTACAGGACAATTTGATAAAGGACCCCAATTGTGTAACCAATTGAATTTGTCCCCTTGAAGACCATTATTCAGATAAATAGCAGCACATGCAGTACTCAGAGGCAGGCACCTGGCATGGCAGGGGGAGGGAGGCTGTAGGAGGGAGGATGAGAAGCAACCCAACAGACTGACAGATACATTCACTGGCCAATTACTGCATGCTTCCAGCTTTACAGGACCAATCAGTGGTGGCTTCGAAGTGGGCATAGGGGGCGGGCATAGAAGGGACATAACTAGGAATTTGGGCATAGCATCCCACCAATAAGGAGACATGGGGCATCTTTAGACATAACAAAGAGCGGGTGTCAAAACACCTAAGCATGTATTTGGCCTTTGTGGGAAGGCACCATAACAATCTCAACACCAATTTGGCAACCCATTGATGACGCGATGTGAACTCCATTGCATCACAAGAACAATTTGCGTGTTCTGACTGAACATGTGGCCAATGTTCAGTCTAATGACATCGCATGGCATATTAGCAGGTACAAAACAGGAAATGAGGTGGCAGCACTTGTGTGCTGAGATCAGGTGGCGAACAAAACACCGATTTGCCCCAAGATGGGCTGTGTGTCTAAGCAGCGCCACATGGTGAACCCAGGGCCAAACCAGTGTTCATATCAAGGTCAAAACACACATTCAGACACCCATTGATGTTATGTCTAAAGACACCCATGGTTTACACATCCAGGCTGGCCAGTTATCATCACAATCACATCCTGCAGCACTGTGACAGAGGACATAAGAGAATCTCTATTGGCTCGTTCCTAAACAGATGCTTCTGACTTCCCCTGCTTGGGCAGGGGAGAGAATTTTGGGTGGTCACAGCACAAAATGAGGATATTTCGTTGACATTTCTGCTGGTCAATTGGCATCACAAACCAATGTTATACCACGGTGACACGTAAGAGAATTCCTGGCATAGGCTCCTTCTCTGCATATGCTGTGCAGGCATATAAAATTGGGACCCTTTATCACATCTTTCTGATATTTGGCAGAGGTGATACTGAAGGTATGAAATATAGCCCTGCAAAATTTCACATACACTGGTTGGACTACAAAGATGTTACAGTCAGACATATATTTATAAGTTAATTGTTTATACCACCAGAAACCTTTATCCAATCCTTCTGAATCTTGGCATATATAGTAAGTATGGGAAGGGGTATAGACTTGCCAAGTTCCATTTACATTAGATGGGATACAAAGAAGTTACAACCAGGAATGTATATGTAATTCAACTGCTTATAAAATCAGACTCCTTTATCCAATCTTTCTGACATTTGTTGCACATAATACCTTCCATTGGAGGTACAATCCAAGTTTCATCCAAATATAATGAAAAACAAAAAAGTTACAGCTGAAAATGTATTTTCCATTTAAACCAAAGGAAATTGAAAATGAAAGCAAAACCAAAAACTAAATGTTGATATTACAAAAATAAAAATGAAAGATTTAAATTACAAAATGAAAAAACAAAACCAAATAATGACATGGGTCCCTGGTGCCCACCTCTAGTGGAGAAGGACCAGCGTCTCAGAGATTGCCTCTTAGGGGGAGAAAGGTACTGGCACCCTAGGGAGTGTCTCTGAGGAGAAGAGAGGCTAGAAAATCTCCTCCGGTGAAACAGAGAAGTATTTCTCTAAAGGGAAATGCTCCCCTTTACTCCAGAGACCAATTTTTGAGATGTCCTAGACCTGAGATCCAGCGGGGAGGAGCCCTAGCCTGCAGTGTCAGAGTTAGTGGGAGAAGTTCTGCTTAGATTATACTTGAGACTGATGCCTGGATCAAGTGGATCATGAGTAGGGCTACGATTCTGTCACTTTTTAAAATGAAAAATCTTTGCTGAGGTCGTGGCAAAAAATGAAAAAGTCACGGTAAAATCATGATTTGAACAGACTCTAATCCACCAACCCCTCCTTCCCCCCCCCCCCACACACACTACAGATAAAATCCCTTAGGGGGCTTCAGCTGGCTGCCGGGCAGGTGCAGCAGGGCCAGCTTCCCCTCTGCCCCGGAAGCCTTGGGCGGGGGCGGCAGCTTCTTTCAGCACTCAGTTCAGCTTCTCCCTCTCTGGTCACTTCCTGGCTTATTATGAGTAATTATTAATTTATTATTATTATTATTATTATTATTATTATTATAAACATTTGTATAGCACCAGCCGTGTACCTGGTGCTTTACAGAACAAAGATAAAGAGGCGGTCCCTGCCTACGGCTTACAATCTAAAAAGACAAGGAGGGGGTGACAAGGAGAGGGGACAAAGCGAAGACAAGGGAGAAGCAAACAAACATGCAAGCGGCTG
>QEPC01003796.1:2862016-2889333 GCA_003113815.1 Sphenodon punctatus | reverse complement strand
GCACGGGCACATGGGGAGTGAGGCGGTCCTGCAGATAAGCAGGGCCCAGGCTGTGAAGGGTTTTAAAGGTTAAAACCAGCACCTTGAACCTGGCCCAGTGCTTTATAGGCAGCCAGTTCAGAGCCTGGAGCACAGATGTCATGTGCTCCCTGCGACCCGCCCCCATAAGGAGACGGGCCACAGCATTCTGCACCAGTTGCAGCCTCCGGACCAGCTTCTCGGTCAGCCCCACATAGAGCACGTTGCAGTAATCCAGCCTCGAGGTGATGAAGGCATAGATGACAGTGGTGAGGTCGGAGTCTGAGAGATATGGCCGAAGCCGCTGGACAAGATGTAACTGCTGAAACGCGCTTCCCGCCACGGCCACAACCTGAGATTCCAAGCTGAGTCACGAATCAAGGAGCATACCCAGATTCCGCACTTGAGAGACCATGCGGGGGGGTGAACCCTCCCAACAAGAGGAGATTCAACCACCCTCAGACTCCCCCAAGCCCTCGCCCACCAACATCACCTCTGTCTTGTCAGGATTCAATTGCAGATGGCTCGACCTCATCCAAGCCTCCACAGCTGACAGGCACTAGGAAAATAAGGAGACTGCATGGCCTGGGTCGATGGAAAAAGAGAGGTAGAGCTGAGTGTCATCAGCATACTGATGACACTGTATGCCCTGAAACCCACTCACGATCTCCCCTAACGGCTGCATATAGATGTTAAACAAGAGGGGGGACAGAATGGCACCCTGCGGGACTCCACACGTGAGGCATGGAAGAAGTGGGTCTTGAGGAGGGATTTGAAGGTGTGGAGGGAGGAGGCAAGGCAGATGTGGGTAGGGAGGGAGTTCCAGGCATGGGGGTCAGCAAGGGAGAAGGGACAAAGGCGGTTAGGGAGCATGGTAGACGGGGGAGCATGAGGGAGGGGACAGAGGAGGAGCGGAGGGCGCGTGCAGGAGTGCGTAAGGAGATTAGGGCTGAGAGGTAGGGTGGAGCTTGACTGTGAAGTACTACACTGTCTCCCCATCCGGCGCTTCTGCATATAGTTCAAGGTTCTCCTACTCACCTACAAGTGTCTTCAACTCTGCAGCTCCTCAGTACCTCTCCTCTCTTTTCTCCCTCTGCACCCCTACTTGTGAGCTCTGTTCATCGGGCAAGATGCTCTTATCTGTGCCCTTCTCCTCCATCGTCAACTCCCGACACCGCGCTTTCCACCTTGCTGCACCGTATGCTTGGAACAAACTTCCTGAGGTGATGCATCAGGCCATCTCCCTGTCCATAGTCAAGTCCTACCTAAGGGCCCACTTCTTCGAGATCACTTTTAAATCATGAACCCAGGCCCCATCCTTATAGGAAATTCTTGTGGATTTCAACCATTTTAACTTAAATAAATAAACTTATTGAATGCCTGCATCCTGTAGTCCATTATTCATAGGAAGACTCTTATTTGTAGTTGTCTATGACTTTGTGCCTTGATTATATTGTAAGCTCCATGGAGCAGGGACTGTCTTTATGTTCTGTGTATCTGTACAGCACTGCGTACGACTAGTAGCGCTATAGAAATGATAAGTAGCAGTAACAGTAGCAGTAGTAGTAGTAGAGCTCAGCAGAGTGAGCCAGGGCTCAATCTGAGAGAGAGAAAGAGAAAGAAGTGAAGCAGGATCCAGGAGGGGCTCTACCTTTGAGCTGACTGCAGAGGTTGGTACCTGGTCAGCCTGGATCAGCAGGGGCTTGGGGAGAAGCCTTGCAGCAGACTAGACTGGGGGCATCAGTAGGAGCAGGGGGCTCGGCTCTGCCTTGGAGCTGGACCCAAGGAAGAAAGTGTGCCTGGCTATGCCAGAATGTGGACTGCCTGACTACTGCCACAAGAGCTAGAACAGGGTACCTGGTCAAGGACTGCATGTCCAGAGAGCCCTGGGTAGTCAGAGGGGATGTGCCTGTCTAAGGGACTATGCTAGTGGAAAACTGAGACTAAAGGACTATGATGGAGTCGATTCCCACGCACACTGGCCTTCCTGGGCAGGGATCCCATAAGGACTTCTACCAGGCCAGATTCACCTGTTTACAGCAGTCATTAGTCACCTCAGCATAGATGGAATAAATCAGGTAAAATCTACGGCTGTGATGTCCACCGCGGATATTTGTATCAGCACTCATTGCCACACATGGTTAGGGTATGGTGAATCCTACGGCGGTGCAGGGGGTTGGGAGTAGATGACACTTGTGGTTTCCTCCAACTCATTGCAAATTCAAGTCCGAATTCTTGTGTCCCATGCATAGCAAGCGAATCAAGACACACACATGTCAACAAACCACCTCAGGTTGACTCTGACACAAGTTACGGCAACCACTCAGGGCCACCATAGGACAAAATTCCACTGTGGCTGTGCTTCCCTTTTCCTTCTCACCACCCATGGCCCAACTGCAACCTTTTCTAGCATGTCGACTGACCCCCAAGTCAGGAAGAAGCTGTTTGGTTCCAATTGTAGAGAACCCCTGGGCCCAAAGATATTCCCAATTGAAGGGATGGAGAACATATTTTTCACCGACCGCGAGGTTCCTCTGCCAGCCTATTTTTAATTAATAAAAGATAATTGCACCCCTAGGGGTCCCATGATTTTGGTGTAGTGATGGGCCTGACCCTATTCCCCCTACAATCCCAAACTCTGGTAAGCTTGGAAGGGTAGTTAAAATCAGAGTTTCAAATCCAAAACTCACAGATGTCTTCTTCCCTACTAGGACAAACCAAAACCTTAGATACAAACATCTTTTTGCGTTTGGGCAGCTGCTTCCTCTCCAGCCTTACTTTGCCACCGGTCCTTTTTCGGCTGCTGTGCCGTGACACCTGTTGCGGGAGAGAGTAATTAAATCAGAGCAATTTACCCCCTTCCTGGCCCCCCTCCATTTGCCCTTCTTTGCCTTTTCCTATTGCTGCTTAAATTACGGCCGCTCTTGTACATCTGGTTCAGTTCATTCAGAACGACTCAGGTTCTCATTCTTCCTCTCCCTGAGGGACAACTTCCCTCAGTCTTGCTGAGGCGAATGACCCGTATGCCAGCACGACCGAGTCTTGGGAAGTCCCAGTGGCCTCATCCTGAGTAAGAATCCCCAGCTGGGTTTTGAACTCATTGCATCAGAGAGCAGTAGGTCAGCACATTAATCAGGAATTCTTAAATCCTCTGAGATACCTTGTTGGGAAGTGTTACAGGGTTCTGGCTAGTCTTAAGCATAATTTTGAGGACTTTTAGAGTTATTTTGAAGGCGTTTTCCATCTATTGAGGAATCTTTTCCTCTATTTCCCATAGTAGACCGTTTGTAATGGATACATATTATATTTTACATCTGTGGCCTACTTTGTTTCAGATAAAATTTTGACTCTCCCAGGTTTTTTAATCCTTATTAATTATTATTATTATTCCATTTTACATTTTTAATGTTATGTTGTAAGCGTCTTTCCTCTCGAATGGTAATAAAAACCTCTCTCTTCCCCCCCAGCCCCACCCCATCCCTTCAGATTGCTTTTATAACACATTCAGCATTTTCTGAGACATAATTAAAACATCAAACAGTTTTCCTGCTGGTTATGCTAAAATCTGAATACTTGAGTCGGCTGGCATTATTGAAAATTAAAACGTATTATTCTTTAGTGTATTTTGGATACCCTTAAATGACTAACAAAAAGAAAAATATGTTTTTGTTCTATTTTATAGAAAGACCAGCATCCTGATGCTAAAATACCTGCCTTAAATAATGTCTCTAATTGGTAACAGGAGGATAGTTTTTTTCTCTTTTTTAAGGAAATCTAAAATATGCGTTTTTGTTCACTATTTTCCTCAGCTAATGTGGCTAATTTTCCCATTCAACTTCATCCCTAGGGAAACATATAGAAGAAAAGTCCATTACCAAAACATGAAGTCGAGTAGTTCTCTCGTTTTCTCCTTAGATGTAATTGCTATACTGGAGGCTGGCGGCAGGGTAGTTTGAGTTCAAATGAGTACACAGCCTGAAAAAAGAGGAAATCAACCTTTGTAGGTTGGAAATTAGATCCCAGTGTGGGATTGTTCTAGCTAAATGTACATCAAGTTCAGAAAATAAGGTGACCAGAATAAAACGCCTGTATTTTTTTTTTTTTTTAATGAATGGTGCGATGCAAGTGGAAGGGGTTTGGCTAGAACCAGTCGAATAGGAACACTCCAAAATAAAGGTAGAAAAGCCCCCACCTGCACCTTCCGAAAACCTCACTCAGTAGCTACCATGGAGTGAGGAGTCCCAGTGAAACCTGGGCCTTGGACTCTAGGGGGTCCCTTTTGCAAGCAGCCTGAGTCTCACTAGGAAATGTTCAGAGTGGGTGAAGGAGGGAGCGGGGCCGACACGCTGCCTCCACCCACTCTGAAAATTCACAAGCAGCATTCATGCCACTTTCAACGGGATCCATCAAGAAAGCAATGTTCAGAGTAGGCAGGGGTGGAGTGCTGGTCCCACTGCCTTTTAAAACATCCTTCATGGTGAGCGTGCTGTCACTCCAGGGTACCTCGTTGGGAGCACAACCTCTTCTGGGTGAGGCTGGCCAGGAGCCCCCTTGGGAGGATTGCCCCTTCGGAAGACCCCACCCACTTGTCCATAATTGAGACCATGAACCCAAGCCTGCCAAAGCCTTGCTATGCCACTGACCTCATCCAAACGTGTTGTATAAACAGTGGGGGCAGGAGCACATTCTTCATGAAACTGCGATGCAGGAAACAGTCTCCTCCTCAATTTCAGCCTACACGACCCTGACTAGAATGATTTCCTAAGCTTTCTAGATATGGCTTCAGATCACGCTTTCTTGAGAGGCTTGATCCTCAGGAAGGCTGAGCTCCCAGACACCGTTGAGGGTATGCTCCTGCTCCGCCATTTTGGGGGCCTCACCACAGTCTCAAGAGGGCAAACGTACATCCCAAGACATCACGCATCGGTCTGCCAAATTGCTCCCAGCCACATACCAGCCTGTTAAGCCTGCTCCAAAGCAGTCTAGGTCATTTGAGCATAGATACAACTGATGAGTAAGATGACTGATATAGGTATTCAGTATTTATTTTAGGCCTATTCCCACCATGGTTGGACCAACTCTTGCTCTGAAAAAGAGTAGCAAAAGAGAAACACCACTTTGATCCAGAAGGCGACAGGCTACAGCCATGAGGAGCGAGCTTGCCTTAAGCTTTGTTACAGGTCATGGAAAACGAGAATCAAGAAAAGCCCCAATCTCAAAACTTTCTGTTTGAGAATTTTCCCCCCTCAATTTACTCACCAGAGCTGTGCGTGCCATGTCCCGTGTCGAGTCTCCTGTCCACATCTCTCTCTTCTCCATTCTCTCATCTTCTCCGTGACAGGGGGGGAAAAACAAGAAAAAGAACTGTCCATGAGTAAAATGGCCACCAGGTTGCCCTTTGCCAAAATGACAACAAGAACACTGATGCCATTTTGGGAAATTGCTGCGCATGCACAGAATGACCGGCAACTATTTTGCACATGCACGGTTCAGTTTTTTCTTTTTAAACGAGATTCTTGCAAGAGATTCTCGTGAGATTATTATTATTATTATAAGTATTTGTATAGCACCAGCAGTGTACTTGGCATTTTACAGAACAGTAAGATAGACGCGGTCCCTGCCTATGGCTTACAATCTAATAGACACGGAGTGGGAAGACAAGGAGAGGGGACATAGGGAGAGACAAGGAATAAATAACATTCAAATGGATGCGAAGTCCCAGGTGCATGTGCCTGGCTTGGTTGCAGTTAGGCAGGAGTCTGTGGGGAGGGCAGACAGTAAATTTTGAGAGGAAAGTTCTAGCAGGCGTCAGGAAAGGTGGCGAGGAAGAGGTGGGTTTTGAGGAGGAATTTAAAGGTGCAGAGGGAGGGGGCAAGGTGGATGTGGGCAGGGAGGGAGTTCCAGGCATGGGGGGAAGCAAGGGCAAAGGAACGAAGCTGGTTAGGGGAGCAGGGGAGATGAGGGAGAAAGAGGGAGGGGGCAAAGGAGGAGCAGACAGTGCGTGCAGGAGTGTGTAAGTAGACTAGGGCTGAGAGGTAAGGGGGGGCAGGTTGTGAAGGGATTTATAAGTGAATACCAGGAGTTTGTGAAGGATGCGTGCGGGAAGGGGGAGCCAGTGAAATGAGGAGAGGAGAGGCTGCACATGGTCGAAGCGACAGGCTGAGTGGATGACCCTAGCAGCGGAGTTTTGGATGGAGATAAGGGGGGACAGGTGAGAATGGGCAAGGCCAGTAAGGAGGAGGTTGCAGTGGTCAAGGCAAGAGATGACCATGGCATGAACAAGGGTTTTGACTGAGGAGACAGAGAGAAAGGGGCGAATCTGAGCAATGTTGTGAAGGGCAAAGTGACAGGACTTGGCAACAGAGTCGATGTAAGGTTTACAGGAAAGGTGAGTGTCAAAGATGAAGCCCAAGCTATGGGCTTGGGGAACGGGATGGATGGTGACCCCATCAATATGGATGGACAGGGAAGAGGGAGAGGAAGGGTAGGGAGGAAAGATAAGGAGTTCAGTCTTAGCCATGTTGAGCTTGAGCTGACGTCTGGACATCCAGGCTGAGATATCAGAGAGACAGTTGGTGAGGCGAGCTTGGACAGAAGGGGAAAGAGAGGGGGTGGAGAGATAGAGTTGAGTGTCGTCAGCATAGAGGTGATAGTGGAAGCCGTGGAAGGCAATGAGTTTGCCAAGGGACAGCGTGTAGATAAAGAAGAGGAGAGGGCCCAGGACAGAGCCTTGGGGAACCCCAACCGAGAGGGGGAGGGAGGAGGAGTTGGAATTGGGAAGAGACACATTAAAGGAGCAATCACAGAGGTAGGAGGAGAACCAGTTAAGGATAGAGTTGCAGAAGCCTAGGGAGCAAAGAGAGTTCAGTAGGAGTGAGTGGTCGACAGTGTCAAAGGCAGCAGAGAGGTCAAGGAGGACAAGAATAGAGTAAAGGCGCTTAGATTTAGCGACAAGTAGATAATAATTGGTGATCTTGGTTAGGGCAGTTTCAGTGGAGTGAAAGGGACGGAAGCCAGATTGGAGAGGGTCCAGGGAGGAGTTGGAAGAGAAGAGATCCAGGCAGCGAGAGTAGACAACACATTCCAGAAGCTTAGAGGCGAAGGGTAGGAGGCAGACCGGCCGGTAACTAGAGGGGTCAGAGGGGTCAAGGGTGGACTTCTTGAGGATAGGAGAGACAGTGGCATGCTTGAAGGAAATAAGAAATTTGAAAGAGCATATGTAGGTCTTCTCCAAGAATTAGATCAGGGACGTTTGGCCCTGCTGATTCTATTAGATCTGTCGGCGGCGTTTGATACCGTAGATCATGAGATGTTGGTGACACGCTTGTGGGATGGTGCAGGGGTGGGCGGTGCAATTCTTGACTGATTCCACTCCTTCCTGGCTGGAAGAACTCAGCGAGTGGTACTCGGTGATTATTTTTCATCACACCGAGACCTCTTGTGTGGAGTCCCGCAGGGTTCTGTTTTGTCCCCTTTCCTGTTCAATGTGTATATGCAGCCGCTTGGTGAGATGGTCAGGAGGTTTGGCGTGCAGTGTCATAAATATGCTGATGACAGCTAGCTCTACCTCTCTTTTTCATCAGACCCAGGCCTGACAGTCTCAGTTTTTAGCGGGTGCCTTGAAGCTGGAGGGGACTGGATGAGGGCAAACCGACTGAAGCTGAATCCCGACAAGACGGAGGTGATGTTGGTGGGTAAGGCAGTGGCGGTAGCAGCCCCCATCATTGATGGGGTCTGCCCTCCACTGGTTCCCCAGGTACGGAGTCTGGGGGTTGCTCCTTGACTTGCAACTCCGCTTGGATGCTCAGGTGGAGACTGTGGCAAGGAGTGCCTTCCGCCAATTACATCTGGTGCATCGGCTTCAGTCATATGTTTCAGACTCTGACCTGGCCACCATCATCCACGCCTTCATTCCCTCCAGGCTTTACTACTGTAACACGCTTTACGTGGGGCTACTTTTGGTGATGGTACAGAGACTGCAGCTGGTGCAGAACGTGGCAGCCCATCTCCTGGTGGGATTGGGCCACCGGGAACATATTACACTGGTTCTTCAGTCACTGCACTGGCTGCCTGTAGTCTTCCGGGCCCAATTCAAGGTGTTGGTGCTTACCTATAAAGCCCTAAATGGCCTTGACCCGACCTATTTGCAGGACCGCCTCGCCCCCCGTGTTCTGGATTGGCCCCCGCAGTCATCGGGGGATGCTCTCCTGGAGGTCCCCTGAGTCTGCTGAGGGGCCACGATGGAGAGGGCCTTCTCAGTGGCTGCCCCACAGCTGTGGAACTCCCTGCCGATGGAGGCCTGTTTGGCCCCGGATCTCCCCTCGTTTCAATGCTGTTGTAAGATGTGGCTGTTTCGCCTGGCTATCGAGGGGGAAGATGGGTAGGGTGGGGGGAATGGGTTAGGGTGGTGGGTGGTTGGGGATTTTTTTATACCTCCCTGTTGTTGTGTATTTTAAAAGTTCTTTTAATGTTAATGTTTTGTGTTGGGCACCTACCAGAGCTGCCTGTGGCAAGCTGGGTGGGTTATAAACGTCTAAATAAATAAATAAATAAATAAAATAGAAATAAATAATAAAATTCATTAAAAACAACATTCCCAGAATTAAAAAAAACAAAAAACAATAAAACCCCACCCTAACCCTATTAACAGGGACCTATTAATTTATTAATTACGGTATTGGCTTTCGCCATAGCCAAGAAAAGTACAGTCACATAATACATATATCATATCACAGAGGAAAATATTACAAATCCATTAAACATAGGAATATATAAAATATAAGAAATAAAATTGACATATAAATACAAGCGAACCCGTTCCCCCTAACAGGTGGGATTGTCACTCACTTAGAAAATATACGAATGCACGAGTCGGGTGGTAAAAATAAATAAAACTTATGGTATTAAGTGTTACATCACTATTTACCCAATCAAATTTGTTAGCTTGTGGTTAGTAAACAGAGGAGAATAAATCAGGGATTTACATCCAGATCAGCTGACCCTTTTGAGAACTACTTTCCTCGTCTTAGTATTTATTTCAGCCAGCATTTCCCCTCACCACCAAGACCAGCAGACAAAATACAATTATAACCAAATCCACCCTTCGCCACAGCTTCCATCTGGACATCCAGGCGGAGCTGTGGATCAAGGAGCACTCCCACATTATGGACCTCGGATAACAGGGGAGGACATCATTCCCCCGCTTTCCCCACAACCATCACCTCCGTCTTGTCAGGATTTCACTTCAAGCAGTTTGCCCTTAACCAGTCCCCCATAGTTGACAAACACCAGGTAAGCACCGAGACTGCCGGATGTGCGTCAGATGATAACAAGAGATATCGGCTATTTTCAGACGTGGCAGGGCCCAATTCGCCCCATCACAGAAACACCCTGGGGATTCCCCGCCGGGATCAAAGCGGCACCGCAAATAGACGTGCCGCCCGATCCCGGCGGGCAATCTGGGGGGGGGGCATGCAGCGCAACACGCGCCACACAGCCCCGCCCCCTCACGCTCCCCAGCGGCCCACCCTCCCGGAGATAGTGCACCCACCCGCCCACCCCTGGGAAAGTGACCACAGCCCGGAATCAGCGGCAGCATGGCCACCATTTCCAGGCCACGATCAACGTCATGTCTAGCCAGTGTTATGCCAGGTGGTCACCCCCGTGAATCACGGGGGGTGGGGGGATCAGATTTACCACGCTTCCGTGCCTCTTGGCACTGATCCCCCCCCCCCCCGTGATTCACAGGGGTGACCATCTGGCAAAACACTGGCTAGACGTGATGAGATCACGCTCCCATGTGGGAATCCACTGTGGTTGAGCGTGATCTCGTAACGTCTGAAAATACCCATAGTTGGGTGTCATCAGCAAATTGATGACACCTTATGCCAAACTCTCTAACAACCTCCCCCAAAGGCTGCATATACACATTAAACAAGAGAGGGGACAAGATGGAACCCTGTGGGACTCCACACATGAGGCCCTGGGGACAAGATGAATAATCACCCAGCACCACACGCTGGGTTCTCCCAGCCAGGAAAGAGCGGAACCCTTCAAGAACAGCCCCGCTCATCCCTGCTCAGTCCCGCAGCTGTGTCACCAACAACTCGTGATCAATGGTATCAAATGCAGCCAAGGATAAACTTGCAATGTCACCAAAATGAGGCAAGGTCCGGAGCCATCTAGGCCTCCACTGGAAGGGAGTTACACAGCCTGGGTGCCACCACCAAGAATGCCCTCTCCATTGTAGCCCCCCGCACCACCTGGGGGACATCAAGACTGCAGGGGTCAATCCAGGGCACAGAGAGTGAGGTAGTCTCGCAGACAGGAGGGGCCCAAACTGTACAGGGCTTTCTAGGTAAGCACCAACAGTTTGAATCGGACCTGGAAGACTATTGGCAGCCAGTACAGACCTCGGAGAACTGCTGTAATATGCTCACGGTGACCCATCCCCGTAAGGAGATGGGCCGCCACATCTCTGGACCATCACCAAAGGTAGCCCCATGTAGAGCATGTTACAATAGTCTAATCTTTTTTAATTTTTATTTTATTTTATTTAAACTTTCTACCCCGCTCATCCTACCACAGGCAGCTCTGGGCAGCTCACAATCTTGAGGTGATGAAGGCATGGATGGCAGTGGCCAGGTCAAACACAACATTGGCCATGTGCTCTGCCAGAATATGAAAATTGTCATTGTGTGTTCACATTGCGTGTTCAACGGATGTTCAACAGGTGGCCAAATTGGTGTTGGGATTGTTATGGTGCTTACACACAAAGGCCTAACATGTGCTTAGGGGTCTAAGACACCCCTTGTCTCTTCCTATGTTCCCCCACCCATGGCTCTAGGTGCCCTTGTTTGACAGACTTGGTGCACTGATGGGACTTGCAAGAAGACTCTCCTGCTGGCCTCAAGGACCACAATGGAGGAGGAAGAAGAATTTCATGTATATGGGCCCCAAACGCTATGGGGCTTTATAGGTCCAAACTAGCATCTTGAACGGTGCCTGGAAAACTATCAGAATCCAGGTCAGATTCTAAAGTAGTGGTGTAATGAGCTCCTGGTGGTCAAAAGGGTTCTCATGAAAACCAGCACAACACTCCATCAATTAACATAGGCGCAAGTGCCAATTTCTTCATTTAACTGCTAGCATGTGTTATCTCATTCGAGAATTGCTCCCATATGGGTACATTGAATTTACTGCGCAGTAGCTTCATCTTTAACATCTCTAAGGCTTCTCTTTGGAATTGTTGGCTCTCCTGCCCTCCCAATTTACCCTTTGGACCCACCGCTAACCCAATGGTTAAAAGACTGCCAGACAATCCAGCTAGTGTTGAATACTTGCTTCTTACTCTCATCACTCTCCAAATTGTTTCTAAAGTCGTGGTTTTAAAAGAGAAAAAGAATGGCAAAGGACTGCTGAACATATTTCTTAAGCCAAAGAGTTCTGTCTTGCTGCTGTATGCTGAAGTAAAAACATATCCGAGAGTAGTCCCTGGAGTCTCAAATAGTTCTCTCATCACACAGGGTTCAAAGACAATACAAGCTGTGTAGCGTAGCTGAAAGTGTCTGCATAAAGCACTGCCTTTATGATGTTGTTTTGTTTCTGACTTGCCGTTACCTGGGCTATCTGAAGACATTGTTTGAGGCTAAGGCAAAAAATATGAATAATGTCAGGCTTCAAGATCAAAAATAATTCTTATTACCATAGTCGTTAGTAGCCAATATCCCATGTGAATCTGTTTGTTTCTAAAGCTGCACTGAAACGCTGGTTATATTAGGTAGTGCCCCCCCCCCCCCTCACCGCCCCTATTTTATTTTATTTTTCTAGGAGTTTGTTCTTGATTTTTGAAGATGCTGAAAGCTTTTTGATGTAGCAAAACCAATCATAAGAGGGAGAACACAAATTTAAATGTGAGATAAAAGAAGCTTTGCATACATGCATAACACGAAATCCATTGAAGAAAACAAATTACTTACCACCTCCACAATGGCTCTCTGCCTTGAAGCGTCGGCATGGTTCACAACAAGAAGGGGACGGGGGTAAAGTCATGGAATACCGTGATCAGAAACACCGCCGAAAGAAAATAAATGAACTGCCGGCTACAAAGGGGGAGAAAGATGGAAAAGATGGCAAGCTCTTCCTTTTGACTTTCAGCGTTCTCCCCAAAAGTTCCCACTTCAAACACTCCAGGAGGCCAAAGAGCTGGCCTCCTGGGTATCAACTGGAGGAGATAAGGAAGGGACAAAGGCAAAAAGAGGGCGGCGGGGGAAGGGGGGTTGAATTACCCACTGATGGCTATATTTGATACATTCCTGCATCTCGATTTAACTCAGACAATTTTGTTCCCATTCGGAAGTGCTTAATTTAATCTTATTCACTATTCATTCTGCTTCCAATACATAGGGAATACCTGACTAGCTCAGAGGTGTTCGACTTAAATTATTTGATATCATGTTTTAGTCACTAACACCAGGCCGCTACTATTAGGACATGCTGTGCTTCAAGCTGGAGTTGTTTTATTTATTTACTTTATTTATTTTTAGGTAACGGTAGCAATGTTCCTGACAGTTGAGCAGTCACAACTAGAGACAGGTGCCTGCCCTGAGGACCTTACAATCCAGGATGGACAAAGTAGGGGAGACAAGGGAGAGGGTAGCGATGAAAAGGTTATCCATGCAAAAAGATTATCCATGCGGATATCAGTAACTGTCTGATTTGGGGTAATGGAATCGGCAATTATCAGTTACCAAGCAGTAACTGTTTGTTAACTGATGATTCAATCAAGTTCTCGCATTAGTACTTTGTACTGTTTACCATGTTACCACAGATTTCCCCATATGCCTATAATTCCTTTCATCTTTACCTCCTGGATTCTGGTTTCAAGTTTAACTCACTTTTCCATTGAATACCTGGTTCAAATCTGCTGGATGCAGCTTTGCTACTGGTCCAGAAGTAAACCAGAAATGGCAGAATTAAAAAAAAGGGTAAATCAGTTACGTAGGAAAGGTAAAAGAGGTATTCATTGGTATTAATCCACAGAAGGACACAGTTACCAATCGGTTAAGCAATTACATATACAGAATTTCAGTTATTAATCACAGTATTCCAGCTCTAGGAAAGGGGAACAGAGAGAGAGAGACAGGGATACATCCATGCCATTGGGTGTTTACACGTGACACTCTCCGAACTTGGCCCGGATGGGCCAGTGTCACAGCGGTAAGCTTGTTCTGGGCCCACCAGATGTGGGCCTGGTACAAAACCCTGCCCAAATCAAAGGGCCCACAGTCCATGCCCAGCTGCCACCCAGCCAGACCAGACCAGGCAAACTGGGCAAGGATGTTTGTTCCTGACCCTGGTTCCTCCTTAGGGGTTGCCATGGTGCTCACCATGTAATAGGCAGCCATTAAAGGCAGCCGTGGGGGTGGGTTAATTCTAGGAGCGCCGGGATAAGGTCAAGCAGCTGCATGTCGCTCCATACACACCTCCCTGGCTGGGGGAGGCCACGGGGAGGTTTGTTCCCATGGCCGGAGTTCACCCAGCTGGGGGTAGCCCTCCCCTACCCTGACCTAGGTTGAGGTCACCCTGACCCAGATGACCTAGACCTGACCTGATATTCTTGGAGCTAGGAAACAAAATTTAATGCCATATTTGGTAGGCAGAGGGGTAATGGAAGGGGACAGGTGAGTGGTGAACAAGCACAGGAAAGTGTTGATTGACTGTCAGGGGCAAAATAAAAGTGGCCGTTTGGGCATTTTCCATTCTCTTTGATGAATTTGGCTGTGTGCTACACTGATGTAGCTCTAAGTATTTCAGTTTGCGGGGAGGTGCCTGGCCTGGGCTGTTCATAGGGGCTACGCTGCTTTTTCATATTTAAAGTGGGTGCTGCCTCTCTGCCGCTTGGACACAATTGGGAAAAGCCGTGCGTTTTGGCTTTGCCATGAAGCTTTGGCAGTTGCACTTTGGGCTTGTCTTGTGATTGTCTCACTTTTGCCAGTGGTTGTTTTGGCACTCTACTTTTGCCGTGGGTTCAACTTTGCCAAGATGTGCCCAGTTGGGGCACGGACGTGTGTGTGATACTTTCTGGTTAATTTATGGTGGGGGGGGGAGGGCTTGCCTTGCAAAGGGGGACATACAGCAAGGAAGGCATATGCTTTTGCGGGGGGGGGGGGGTGTTGCATATCTGGTTTCTTTTGGCTCTGCCTGCTGGCAGCTGGCACACATGTGGCCAGGTGCCCAAACTTGTTGAAATTTGATAGGCTCTGTTTGGGGGCACCCCAGTGCAACCCACCCATCATGGAGCTTGCATGTAATTATGGGGCATGCTTGGGGCAGGGGGGGCAAACCCCAATGCAACCCACCCACCACGGAGCTTGCTTGTATTATGGGACATGCTTGGGGGTAGGGGGGGGACAAACTTGTTGGTCATTATTTTAATTGGGGGGCAGGTGGTTGTGCTGGCTTGTGTCTCTTTCTTCTGCCTGCTAGCAGGGCAGGGAGTGGGACCATTTATTCTCACTCTGTGGAGCACCCCAGTGCCACAGTGCCACCCAGCTGCCAGGCTTACATCATGTGGGGGACTGGATGGGGGCTAACTGACTGAGGTTGAATCCTGACAAGACAGAAGTGATGCTGGTTGGAAAGGTGGTGGAGGTGGCATCTCACATTATTGATGGGGTTTGCCCCCCACTGGTTCCCCGGGTGCAGAGTGTGGGGGTGCTCCTTTATTTGCAACTCTGCCCGGATGTCCAGGTGGAGGCTGCGGTGAGGAGTCATTCTTGCCCGTTACATCTGGTACGACAGCTTCAGCTGTATGTTTCCGACTCTGACCTGGTCACTGTCATCCATGCTTTCATCGCCTCTAGGCTGGACTATTGTAATGCACTCTACGTGGGGCTACCCATGGTGAAGGCTTGGAGAATGCAGCTGGTGCAGAACGTGGCACTACCTCTCCTGGTGGGACTGGGCCACCGGAAGGATATTACACCAGTGCTCTGAGCTCTGTACTGACTGCCGATGGTCTTCCAGGCCTCATTCAAAGTGTTGGTGGTTGCCTTTAAAGCCCTGTACAGTCGGGGTCCCTCCTATCTGCGAGTCTGCCTCTCTTTGTGCGGCGTGGGGGGGATTGGGGCTGTCTTGCCTGGAGGAGCCTGTTGTCACTCTGCTTTTTCCCTCCCCTTCCCCAGGTAATAAGTCCCAGGGTGGGGCCCTGTGGGCTTCAGCCTGAAGGGCGACACCTAAAGGGTGTTGGCCGTTGGCTGGGCCGGGGTGCCCGGGAGCCCATCTGCCGGACAGACCCCGTATCAGACACCATGCTTCCAGCGGCTCCTGGGGGAATAGACTTATGGGACTTTTCCACCTGCCGGACCTCCGAGGGGGCTCGTTGTGCCGTGGCTGCTGCTGGGATGCTCTGCTGCTTCTGTCAGTCCCCGCTGAAGATAGGCGGGGTAACAACAACATGGACAGTTAGTGCAGGGGGGGCGGGGGAAGCAAAGGATTAGGGTGTTGGGGGGGAGGGGGAGCCCCAGCACCAATCCCTGGTGGCAGCAGGGGAAGGTATGGGGGGAGGTGGGGTTAGGATGGGGGGGTTGATTATTTATTTATTGGGGGGGAATTAGGTTAAGGGGTAGAGGGGTTTGTTGTGTTGACTTAGAAATATTGAATTAATATTTAGATTATTTTTGTACTAGGACATTGTTGTGGATGATAGGTCCCCCCCTCCTGGTGAGAGCAGGAGGGTAAGGGGGGGATTTGATGGGCTCCTTCCCTGGTGGCAGCAGGGATGGAGCATATGGAAGGACTGATATGATTATGATATGTTGCAATATTATTGATTTGTTCTTATTATACTGTATTGTATGAGGGATGGGGAGGGTATGTTTACAAATGAAATGGTATGGTATGAAATGATGTTATTATGTTAATTGAGAGGTCTTTGAGGTTGTGCTGTTTGTGTTGAATTTATAATTGCTACTGTTTTCTGAATGTCTTCTACTTTTGTTGTTCGCCACCTCGAGTCGCCATAGGCGAGAGAGAGCGGGATATAAATAAAAGTTGACTGACTGACTGACTTTCCGTGCCCTGAATCGGCCCCTGTGGTCCGCCATGGGTGCCCTCCTTGAGTTCCCCCGAGTCTTTCGGAGGGGACACTATGGAGAGGGCATTCTCAGTGACCGCACTGAGGCTGTGGAACTCCCTCCTGGTGGAGGTCCGATTGACCATGGACCTTCCCTCTTTTTGACACAGTTGTAAAACCTGACTGTTCCTCCAGTCGTTCAATGGGGAAGATGGATGAAGGGTGGGGAGAGGTTCTTTTAACCTCCTGCTATTTAATTAATGTATTTATTTATAATTACATGTGTATGCCGCCCCCTCCTGCTACAAGCATCTCGAGGCGGCTAGCAACATTTTAAAACATTGCCTCCCATGGCTTCCAATATCACCTATACGCTGACGACATTCAGCTCTATCTCTCCACCCCCTCTCTTTCCCCTTCTGTCCAAGCTCGCCTCATCAACTGTCTCTCTGATATCTCTGCCTGGATGTCCCAACGCCAACTCAAGCTCAACATGGCTAAGACTGAACTCCTTTTCTTTCCTCCCTTCCCTTCCTCCCCCTCTTCTTTATCCATCCTTATTTATGGTGTCAACATCCGTCCTGTTCCCCAAGCCCATAGCTTGGGATTCGTCTTCGATACTCACCTCTCCTTTAAACCTTACATCGACTCTGTTGCCAAGTCCTGTCGTTTTGCCCTCTATAACATTGCTTGGATTTGCCCCTTTCTCTCTGTCTCCTCAGCCAAAACCCTTGTTCATGCCATGATCATCTCCCACCTTGACTACTGCAACCTCCTCCTTGCTGGCTTCCCCCGCTCTCATCTCTCCCCCCTTATCTCCATCCCAAAATTCCACTACTAGGGTCATCCACTCAGCCCGTCGCTTCAACCACGTGCAGCCTTTCCTCTCCTCACTTCACTGGCTCCCCCTCCCCCAACGCATTCTTCACAAACTCTTAGTATTTACTTACAAAGCCCTTCATAGCCTGACTCCCCCTTACCTCTCAGCCCGTATCGCCTTACACACCCTTGCATGCACTCTCCGCTCCTCCTCTATCCCCTCCCTTGCTCTCCCTCATCTCCCCTGCTCCCCTAACTGCCTTCACCCATTCTTCCTTGCTGCCCCCTATGCCTGGAACTCCCTCCCTGCCCACATCCACCTTGCCCCTTCCCTCTGCACCTTCAAATCCCTCCTCAAAACCCACCTCTTCCTCGCTGCCTTTCCCAATGCTTGCTAGAACTTTCCTCTCAACATTTACAGTCTGCCCTCCTCCTGACTGCAACCAAGCCAACCAAACCAAGCCAAGCACGTGCACCTGAGACTTTGCATCTGCTTGAAAGATTTTGTCCCTTGTCCCTTGTCCCCTCTCCTTGTCTTCCCCCCTTTGAGTCTTTTTGATTGTAAGCCATAGGCAGGGACCGCATCCATCTCATTGTTCTGTAAAGTGCCAGGTACACAGCTGGTGTATCCAGGTGCTAATAAAATAATAAAATCATCATCATCCATTAAAATCAACATTGTTAACCCCATAGTTAAAATAACCCAATACAAAAACAATAATACCACACCCTAACCCAACCCATCCATCCCATCTCCCTTGGCAAAGTCTTGGTAGAACAGCCAGGTCTTACACTGTCTCCAGAAAGAGGGGAGGTCAGCGATCAGGTGGACCTCCTGTGGGAGGGGGTTCCACAGCCATGGTGCAGCCACTGAGAACGCCCTCTCCATGGTTGACACCTGGGAAACCCGGGGAACCTTAAGGAGGGTGCCCCCTGCTGACCACAGAGGTTGATCCAAGATTCAGAGGACGAGACGGTCCTGCAGGTAGGTGGGGACCAGGCCGCTTAGGGCTTTAAAGGTCAACACCAACACCTTGAATTGGGTCCAGAAGACTATCATCAGCCAGTGCAGAGGACAGAGTACTGGAGTAATGTGCTCACGTTGGCCCATTCCCTTCAGGAGATAAGCCACCTCATTCTGCACCAGCTGCAGTCTCCAGATCATCACCAAGGGTAGCCCCATGTAGAGCGTTTTACTCTGTTGCGAGTAACTCTCACCAGTTTCCGACCCATCTCTAATCTTCCCTTTTTAGGGAAGGTTATTGAATGGGCAGTGGCACTACAGCTCCAAGCGCATTTGGACAGAATCGGTTTCCTTGACCCTTTTCAGTCTGGGTTCCACCTCGGCTATGGTACTGAGACAGCGTTGGTGGCCTTGGTGGATGATCTCCACTGGGAGATGGATGCAGGATGTTCAACATTTCTGATCCTGCTAGATCTCTTGGCCGTGTTTGACACTGTGGATCATGGGCTGCTGTTGAGACAGCTGTTAGACCTGGGGGGTCTGGACGGGACTGTCCTAGGGTGGTTCTGCTCACTCTCTTGGGGAGAAGCCAGCGGGTGGTGCTGGGGTCTGAAACATCAAGCCCCCGGGCCTTGACCTGTGGTGTTCCACAGGGTTCAATCCTGTCTCCATTATTATTTAATGTATATATGCAGCCCCTGGGGGAGATCATGAGAGGGTTCAGGGTGCGATGTCCCCAATATGCTGATGATACTCAGCTGTACCTCTCGTTTTCAACTGACTCATGTCCTGCTGTCTCATTACATTCCCAATGTTTGGAGTCCATGGTGGATTGGATGTGGCAGAGCAGACGGAAGCTAAATCCTGATAACATTGAGGTGATGGTGGTGGGAAGGGTGAGGGAGGTACTGGCTCCCCTTGGGGGGGGGCGTCCGTCCGCCTGTAACCCAGCAAGTTTGGAGTCTGGGGGTGTTGTTGAACTCAGGTCTCTGTCTGGATTGGCAGGTTGAGTTGGTGGCTAAGGTTGCCTTCTGCCAGCTGTATCTGGTACGGAGGCTGCGTCCATACATCTCCGGGCCCGACCTGGCCACTCTCATTCACACCTTCATCACCTCGAGGTTAGACTGCTGCAACGCGCTTTACGTGGGGTTTCCCTTGTTTCTGGTTCAGAGGCTGCAGCAGGTGCAGAATGCGGCGGCCCGTCTCCTTACAGAGACGGGGTGGCGAGAGCACATAACACCTGTGCTCCGCACTCTGCACGGGCTGCCTATAGCGTACCGAGCCAGATTCAAGGTGTTAGTGTTGGTCTATAAGCCCTGCACGATCTGGGCCCCTCATACCTCGGGGACCGCCTCGCCCTCCGCGCCTCAGAGCGATCCCTTCGGTCCACCGGGGGCGTCTTTCTGGAGGTCCCCCATGTAAAATGGGGGGCCACAATGGAGATGGCATTCTCGGTGGCCGGGCCATGGCTTTGGAACTCCCTCCCGGAGGAAGCCCGCCTTGGCCCAGGTTTGTTGGCATTTCGTCACGCCTGTAAGGCCTGGCTGTTTGCCCAGACCTTCAGAGGGGAGGATGGGAGGGTGGGGTAGTTGGGGGGTATTTTAAAGATTTTTATGATATTTTAAATCTTGGCGAATGGGGTTGTGTTTTTTAAATTGATATTATCTGTGTATTTTATGTTGTAAGCCGCCTCGAGATGCCATGGGCATGAGGGAGCGGCTAATAAATGTTTAATAAATAAATAAATAAATAAATAAATTAACAAACATGTGAATTAGATCCTTGCCCGTCCTGACTGCTTAAGGCCACCAGGGCGACGTTAGGGTTGGTGCTGGCACGGGTGGTCAATGCCTCCCTTGAGGAGGGCAGTGTCCCAGGGTCTCTTAAGGAGGCTGTGGTGTGGCCCTTGCTCAAAAAACCATCCTTTGACGCTGATGCCCTTGCCAGATACGGGCCTGTCTATAACCTTCCCTTTTTAGGGAAGGTTATTGAGCGGGTGGTGGCCCAGCAGCTCCGGGACCATCTGGACCGGATCGGTTTCCTGGATCCCTTGCAGTCTGACTTTCATTCAGGATATGGCACCGAGACTGTGCGTGTGGCCTAGGTCAATGACCTGTGCCATGCTTTAGACCGGGGGCAGTCAACCCTTCTGGTCTTATTAGATCTGTCACCTGCTTTTGATACCATTGACCATAAGCTGAGCTGTTGGTGACTCGGCTGCAGGTTCGTGCCGGGGTGGGTGGGACCGTTCTTGAATGATTCCACTTGTTCCTGACCGGTAGGACTCATTGTGTAGTCTTGGGTGACTGTACATCTGCTCCACGGGATCTCACGTGTGGGGTCCTGCAGGGTTCTATTCTGTCCCCCCTCCTGTTCAACGTGTATATCTAGCCTTTGGGTGAGGTCGTGAGAGGGTTTGGCGTGTGTTGTCACCAATATGCCAATGACACTCAGCTCTACCTCTTGTTTTCAGCAGACCCAGACCCCGCAGTCTCGTTGCTTACCCGATGTCTGACAGCTGTGGGGGACTGGATGAGGGTGAGCCGCCTGAAGTTGGTTCCTCAAGTTTGTAGTCTGGGGGTGCTCCTCGATTTGCACCTCCACCTGGATGTTGTCCAGGTGGCAGCTGTGGTGAGGAGTGTATTTGCCAATTACATCTGGTTTGATCGTTATGGCCTTATGTCTCAGACTGCGACCTTACCACCATCATCCATGCCTTCATCACTGCGAGGCTTGATTACTGTAACGCTCTCTATGTGGGGCTACCCAAGGTGACGGTCCGGAGGCTGCAACTGGTGCAGAATGCGGCGGCCCATCTCCTGACGGGAGCAGGCCACTGAGAGCACATAACACGGGTGCTCTATTCTCTGCACTGGTTGCCTACCGGGCCCGATTCAAGCTGTTGGTGTTTACCTTTAAAGTCCTACATGGCCTGGGCCCCACCTACCTAATTCACAGTAAGTGGCTCGAACAGTCCCAAGAGCATCCCCCACATCCAGGGGGGGGCGACACATCTTGAAATTCATCCCATAAAACAGGACAAGATGGGGCTTCAATTACCTCTGGCTCACCCACTGTTAAAAGTGCTGCGTCAAAACTTTGGTGGATTTGAGCGATTTTATCTGCAAAAAAGTTCACAAACAAGTCACAGTGAGCATTCTAACTCTGAATCCAGGCGGAGGGAGGCCAACCTGACCAGCCCCATCACCACCCGGAAAAGCTCAGCTGGACGGGACTTAGTGGATGCAATGAGGGTAGCAAAGAAAACCTTCTTTGTTGTCTGCACTGCCACAGCATAGGTATGTAACCAGACTCTATGGCGCAATCGGTCAACTTCAGTACGAGAGTGACACCACCGTCACTCTAACCGCCGCCCCTTCACTTCATCTGCCGCACCTCCTCTGTATACCATGAGGACCTGCACTTTCAGTGATTCAGGAGCCAACGCCTGGGAGTCACACCGTCAATGGCCTCCATCAACACAGAATTCCATAAAATTACAAGGTCATCGAGTGAGTGGCCATCAAAGTCAGAGGGAACATCCCATAGATCATTATGGAACCTTTCTGGTTCCATAAGCCTTCAGGGGTGAACCAATATAACTGGTTCCGCACCCTCCCGGGGACCAACATGCGCCAGAATACCAGCCTGGAGGAGATAATGATCTGTTCATGACAAGGGCACTGTTGACACCTCCCCCACTAATGGATCCCCTGCCTCAAGACCGGTGCAAATATCATGTCCAGGGTATGTCCTCCAACATGTGTGGGACCCACCACTCTCTGAAACAGGCCCATGGTTGTCATACTCATGCTTCGCCCCTCCAAGGCCGGTGTTGGCATGAATATTGAAGTCCCCCAGGACTATCGCCCTGGGGGACCACAAGACCACCTCCAACACCAGTTCAATCAAAGCAGGCAGGGAAGCTGCTGTACAGGTAGGTGCCCGGTATGTCAGCAGTACCCCCACTCTGTCTCCAGCCAAATCCAACACCAGATGGAGACCTTCTATTCCCATGATAGGTTGCACAGGAAATCTCCTCACAGACCAAGTCTCCTTAAAAATAATGGCTAGATTGCCCACCTCCCATCCCTCCAGTCATGGCTGATGCTTAATGGAGTACTCAGTCAGAACAAAGTCAGCCAGTATAGGCCCCAACTCAGTGTCCAGCCAGGTCTCTGTAATACATGTGAAGTCGGCCACCTGGTCCAGGATCACCTCCCGGACTATAGTTGACTTATTGGCAACCAATCTCCCATTTATCAGCATCAAACCAAGGCATGAGGCCCTCTGATTAACGATCACCTCACCACCTAACTGGGGGCCATTGAGCAGGACAGATACAAGACAGTTGTCATGTCTCACAGATCTAACTTGCCTCCCAAAAGAACCATCATTCCCCTGGCCCATCACGACCCCTATGGCTAAAGACACACACACCCCGGTCCTCCCTCCTAACCCCCCCCCAGAGGCTGTCCCACCAGCCCCCCAAGGGAGATACCCCTCACCAATACCCCCCATCCTCCTCTGCCACCAGAGGATACCCCTCCCACTCAAAGGGTTGCACCCCACCCTCACACCAAGGTGGGGGGTCAACCCTTCCCTCCCTAACCCAGTCCTATTGCCCCCCCCCCTTCCACATAGGGAAAGCAATACATTCAACAAACCCCCCACACCACCTCTATCCCCACCCCCAAAAGTACCACCCTCCCACATTAATAACCTCCCGGCCCTCCCAGTCCCGCTAAGGGCCACGCCTAATGGCCCTTTAGTGCAGCCCTTATGCACACTGTCTGTGGTCCTGCCAGGCAGCAGGCCGCTTTTGGCCATGCCAGATTCAGAAGTCCTAACTGTGCACCCTAGCCATGCCCCCCTCCTCCACAAGGGGGGAGGGGGCATGATGTTACCTGGAGCCAGACAGCACAGATCCTGGGGGGCCAAGCCACTGAAGAAGTTCCCAGTCAGGCTCTTCCTTGCTGGTAGCAGGCACAAGTAGGGTGCTAAAGGTGATGATGGCAGCTCCCCAGGGGCCAGGCAGCAGGCCACTTTTGGCCACGCCAGGTCCAGAAGTCCTGACTGTGCACCCTGGCCCTGCTCCCTCCTCCACAAGGGGGGGAAGGAGCCTAATTTTACCTGGGGCTGAACAGCAGCAGGCGCAAGTACGGCACTAAAGGTGGTGGTGGCAGCTCCCTCGTGGCTGGGAAGCAGACCACTTTTGACTGCACCAGGCCCGGAAGTCCTGACTGAGCTCTGGTCCCACCCCCTCTTCCACAAGAGAGGAGGGATCTGATGTTACCTGAAGCCAGGCAGCATTGGTCCAGGGGGGGGGGTCAAGTCCCTGAAGCAGCCCCCGGTCGTGCGCGTCCTCGCTGGCAGCAGGCGCAAGTAGGGCGCTAAAGGTGGTGGCAGCAGCTCCCAAGGTGCCGGGTGGCAGTTGTTTTATTTTGTTTTAATATTTATTGTTGTTGTAAGTCGTTCCAAGCTGCTGTGTCAGGAGGAGCAGGGTATCAAGTTTTTTATAAAATAAATAAAATAAAATGTATAGGGGCAATGGGTCTAGGCAGGGGGTCTGCAAACTTGCTGACTGTTAATAATATATGGTGTTTTCTTTGTGGGGACTTGAGGGCAGCTCTTCTGTCTGCTGGCAGGGCAGGGAGTGGGACTATGTGCTCTATCTCTATGAGGCACCCCAGTGCCAGTGCCACATGTCTGCCAGGCTTGCATCCTGTATAGGGGCTATGGGCCCAGGCAGGGGGACTAACTTGCTGATTGTTAATATGGTGGGGGGGTGTTGGGGGGGTCATGCCACCCAGTTGCCTTGTGTCATGTATATAGGGGCAATGGTCCCAGGAGGCTCCTCCTCCTCCACTCCCCTCCTGGTCCTGGAACTGCCATGAATATATATGCCATGCATATATATAGGATTTTGGTTAGGATATATATAGAACTAGATTCAGATTTTTGTTAGAGTTTTAAGGTATAGGTGTCTGTCTGTTTGTCTATATCTATAAAACAAATAACCCAATGGTTTTAAAAACCGTCAAAGGCAGAACCATTTCTAAAACAAAAAACGTTCCGCTTATTTTTTTTTCAAAAAATACATTTTACCCTAACTTAAATTCGAAAAAACATGAACATTACAATTACAATAATTATAAAATTTTTAACATGCATTACAATAAAAATTAAATGCCAAAAAGCATGGAAATTATTTATAGATTTTCTATCTGCATTCCACAATTTGCCATCAACATTAAGTGACGATATTTACTTTCTTTATTACCATATCTACTTACTCTTACTAATATTTACCAATAAGTAAACCATCAGATTATTTCTTTAAAGGTCATTTATTTATTAGCATAAGTCGCTTATGAAAAATTTTTCAGACTGCCTTAACTCTGTTCTTTACATGTATAGAAATTGTATACACTTTATACAATTACATTTTGACAATGTTAGGGTAGACAGCTTTATACAATTGGTTGTATACAATGCACTCTTAATGTTCAACAAAGCATTGCACTTATCTGAGTTGCGGGACACCCACAAAAGGTCTCAAAAGGTGTCCTGAAACACATGGACAATCTTGCAAGACACTCCAAAAATATTTAGAGTGTATGTCTCATATTAACATTTCCAAACACTATTCATCTGTTGTGGCATGATAAAAGGCATGCAACTTTCCATACCACTGTGCAAAATCCTCCCCATGGAGTGAACGAATAAAAGTCACGTAACTTTCCATAGTCACATAACTTTCCATAGTTACATAACTTTCCAAACGGGAGGCTTGGGACTTATGTTGTGAAGGGGGAGGATGAGCCCAAGCCCTACTCAAAATACTCCCCACAGTGTGAATAAATGTCACATCACTTTCCACATCATTGTGCATGCGCCATCCAGCCGAACTGATTTTTTAATGTTTAATAAATCGGTTTTCACTGCACCAAGCACTATCATGTTACAGTAGCACTCAATGGTCATCTCAAACTCCAAGGCTCTGAAGTCTGAGGGCTGAACTCATCCGGGGGGAGGAGATATGGATTGCTCAAAATCCTCCCCATGGAGTGATTGAATAAAAGTCACATAACTTTCCATAGTTTACATAACTTTCCAAAAGGGCAGTTTGGGGCTGGTGTTGTGAAGGGGGAAGATGAGCCCGAGCCCTGCTCAAAATCCTCCCTATGGAGTGAATGAATAAAAGGCATTCAACTTTCCATATGGAGTGGAAGATATGGAGTGAGGCAAGAGAGTAACTGACATGAAAACGGACTAACGCTTCCTCTGAACAGCTTTTGAGGCAAGAGGGTAATTGACATGAAACTGACTATAGCTTAAAGTCTTTGTGACAGAGCTGGCTCCTGATAAAGTTATGTGATTTTAAAAAGTAGAGTCACATAACTTTCCTTATGCTATTTTTTCTAATAACACAAATAGTGGTCAGTGGCTGCTTGACTGCATGTGTCAGCCAGCAGAACTGATTTTTAATGTTTGATAACTTACGTTTGGTTGCACCAAGCACTATCATACTATAGTAGCACTTAATGGAAATCTCGGACTACAAAACTTTGAAGTCTGGGGGCTCAACTTATTTGGAGGGAGGAGATATCCATGGTTCAAAATAGTCAGGATGCTGTGCATTTTGACCACAACCAATTAACTTTTCAACAGTTATAACTTTTTGTTTTCTGGCTGGATCTTCTTCAAACTTTGCATGTATGATGGTCCCAACGAATATAAGCCATGGATAACTTTTCAGAACTATAGCTCAAGTGGTTTCCTCAACATCAGGGCTTCAACAGTTCCTTTTTTATAATGGAGAACAGTTGTGCCTTTAACTTACTTACAGCTACCACTGTATACACACACACACACACACACACACAAAACTACACCTAAATAATTATATATCCTATCAACTGTAACTCTATAACTATGTCCTACCACTACTACCCTAGCATCCTATATCCTACCTACTATACTATTTCTAACCCTAATTTCTAATCCTAATTCTTATTCCTATCCTAATCTAACCACCCTGTTCCCTACCAATTCCAACCCTGTTCCGTCCCAAGCCCCAAAGTGTGTGCGTGTGTTTTATATATTATTTATTATCTTCCACCAGGATCTCCCTCTCACTCCTTCCCTCTCTTCCACTCCTTCCCACACCACAAAGACAACTGAATTGGATTTCCTGATATACTGTAAGGGGGGATGTGCTGTTGTGCACTGTGATTAGATAAGCAATTAAACTGCCACACGTGGCATCACATGCTGGCTCAGGTGCCAAGTGTCTCCGAGTTTCCTCGATTCCAAGTTCTGAGGTTCTGAGGCTTTCCAAAGTTTTCCGAGGTCCGGAGTTCCAAGTCCTCGGAATAGGTTCAGAAGGATAGTCAAAAACCTGGTCCTGGTACTCGGAACCCCAGACATCCTGGCAAGGATTTTTTTACTAATTTGTTCAGCTCTAGTTCCTGCAGCTTTGTGTCCCCTTCCCCCCAATGATTTACATGATAAGTGGAATGCAAATAAATCATTTGGAAGTGTCTGGAAAAAACTGACAATATGAAACTGAATGTTGCTTCAGAGGTTGACATGGCTGCTTTTTAGAAATTCCAGTTTTACTCTCATCCAACAGAATCTGTGTCACACACAATTCACTGACTGAACCCAAAGCATCAAGCATGGGCTGGTTTGAAAAGAACTGATTTGCATATTGCTTCCAGCAACAGGCTTTCAAACACCACCTGTTGCTTTTCCCAGTGCCACCCAACTTTGAGGAGCTGCAACACCATCTCCCCATTGAGAAGAGCTATGGAGAACAACAAAATAATCTCATCAAAACTTGCAAAGTTATGTTGAGGTTAATTTAATTTGATATAATCTCTTGCCCCTTCCCTCCTCCCCACACGGCATGGGAGGGGAATGCTAACCTCTTACTCCTATCTTACTACAACAGCAGTAGCTAGTTAATATAGTTGAAATATCTGTAGATGGCACCTAACAATATCTATGTTCTCTAACTGGGGGAGTGTGAAAGGTGTTGGGGATGAGGGGCACAGAAAGGACCCCAACTGGCAAAGTGGCAAGCACCTATCTCCAGGGATGTAGTGGAGGGGGAGCGCACCGGAGCTCAGCTCTGGGACTTCCAACTGACCCGGAGCGCACCCAGAGCGATCCCAGGGGCTGGCCCCACCCCTCCACCAATCACCCCGACACAGCCCCAGCTGCCTGCGCTGTGGTCTCAGCCCACATTGAACTCAGGGGAATAAGATAAGTGTTAGCAGATTGTAGGCTGCCTCACCACCTTGCTAAAACTGGTTTGAAAGCAAAAGCAAAGGGGGATGGTCATTGTTAAGCAAAGTGAGCATTTTGTTGTTAGGTAACGCCCAGGTCAGATCAAAATATCAATAGCAGCAGGGACACAGGAAGTTCTGCAGA
>QEPC01003796.1:2846493-2860655 GCA_003113815.1 Sphenodon punctatus | reverse complement strand
ACACTAGAGTTTAGTTTGATGTATATTAGACGCTGCTGCAATAGGTATTGTACTGATTAACAAAAGATTAATCACCCACACCTTTTGGGAGAGTTACGTTATCACATGGGGTTCAAGCACAGTGGGGTTAGGAAGCTATACATGACTGCCTTGCGGCACAATCCCAAGAATCATCACCCAGTTGGGGTTCAGTTTGGGATACCACATACCCCTAAACCTGGTTTCATCTTTTTCACCCCTCGTTCCAAGGGCAATCTGTTAAGGTAAGTAGCTAAACATTCTTTATATGAGCTTTCCCAACTTTCCCCAACTTTCAAATCATCGGAGCAGCACATGACATTATATTTTGTAGCATAAAGCTTGGAGGGGGCGTGGCTAGGATTGGAGGGGGCGTGGCTAGGATTGGAGGGGGCATGGCTAGGATTGGAGAGGCGTCAAGAGCTCCTGCACTTCTCAATTTAGCACTACACCACTGCCTATCTCCACAGTCCTTCTGAGCTGGAGGGAAGCTCCAAAATAAGGGGGTTGCAAGGGGGAAAGGGAGGAATCAATAGGAGGGTAGGAAGGGGGAGAGAAGGAAAGGGAACAAGAGTGTGTGGGGGAGAAGGGATCTCAGCAATGACAGACAAGTAGAAGGGGGGTGCCATTCAAAAAATGTCTGAGAACCACTCGATATAGCATGTCATGAAGTAGAACCAAATGATGAGTTTATTTTTGTTATTATTATTGTTAGTTATCTTTAAGATAGCACCAGCATTGTGCCTGGCACTGTACACTGGGGTAGGGATCAATATAACAATAGTGGGAGTAAGGGGTTTGATGCGTTGTTGTGCACTGTGATTAGATAAGCAATTAAACCACCGCAGGTGGCATCACGTGCTGGAACAGGCACCAAGTGTCTCCGAGTTTCCTCAATTCTGAGTTCCAAGATTCCGAGTTCTGAGGTTTTCCGAAGTTCTGAGTCCTCGGAAAAAGTTCAGAAGGACGGCCAAACACTTGGTCCCGGTACTCGGGACCCCAGAAATCCTGGTGAGGATTAACAATAGTTATATTGATCCCTATCCCAGTGTACAGTGCCAGGTACACTGCTGGTGCTATATTTAACAATAACAAATGAGCAACAACAATTACAAAAACAAATTCATAATTTGGTTCTACTTCATGCCATAATTATATTGCTCCCTACCCCAGGGGGCATACAACCTAAGAGAGACAAGGGAGGGGGAGACAAGGGAGAGGTGAACTTCAGGAGAAACAAAGATATATTTATTTGTTTTATTTATTTATTTTAAACATTTGTTAGTCGCCTACGGCATCCCAGGGTGATGTACAATTCAATTCAATAAAACATTCATAATAAATAACAATCTTTAAAAACCCTTAAAAACACAATGATATAAACCAACAGGTTGGGAGAATAAAATAAAAATAAAAGGTAGGGAAGCATTAAAACCCTAAACCCACCCCCCCCCAAAGACCTGGGCAAACAGCCAGGTTTTACAAACTCACCGGAATGTCAAAAGGCTCGGGCCCAGGCAAGCTTCCACTAGGAGGGAGTTCCAAAGGCACGGTGCGGCCACTGAGAATGCCCTCTCCATCGTGCCCCCCCCCATTTAACACGAGGGCTCTCCAAGAAGGCACCCCCAGCAGACCGGAGGGGCTGCTCTGGGACGTGGAGGGCGAGGCGGTCCCTGAGGTACGAGGGTCCCAGACTGTGAAGGGCCTTATAGATCAATACCAATACCTTGAACCTGGCTCAGCACACTATTGGCAGCCAGTACAGAGTCTGGAGCGCAGGTGTTATATGCTTCCGATGACCCGTCCCCATCAGGAGCCGAGCTGCCACATTCTGCACTAGCTGCAGCCTCTGAACCAGGAACAAGGGCAGCCCCACGTAAAGCGCATTACAGTAGTCCAGCCTCGAGGTGACGAAGGCATGAATGAGGGAGGCCAGGTCCGGCCTGGAGATGTTTGGACGCAGCCTCCGCACTAGATACAACTGGCAGAAGGCGGCCTTCACCACCACCTCCACCTGTCGATCCAAGCGGAGATCTGAATCCAAAACCACCCCCAAACTCTGGACCTGCTGAGCTATAGGAGGGCGAACCCCCCCAATCAGCCCGTCTCCAAGTGTGTGAGGTGAGAGCATGTGTGTGTAGTGATGAGTGTGTATGTGATCAATTTGAATGAATGTGTGAGATGAGAGCATGTGTGTACTGTGTCTGAATGATTGTGTGTGTGATCAGTTAGAATGAATGTGTGTGTGTGAGAGAGAGAGGTGAGAGCACATGTGTGAATGAGTGTATGACCTTTTTTACATGAGACGCACCCATGGAGTAGCATGGGTGGGTGCGTTTCGTATGAAAGCAGTCACTTGTGCGTTCCTGCGTAAAATGCACCTCCACCCATCACCCCTGCACAAAAAAAACCCTGCAAAAAAGCAGGTTGCTCCATGTGGGGGATGTGGGGGGATGAGTGAGCACCTGGGTGCACCTGCAGTGTTCTTGTGTCTGGGCCAGCTTATGCATTAAGAAAACTATTAGGTTTCAACAGAAGGGGAAATTACCTAGCCAAAAAACCTTCGGTTTAAGAAGCAACTTAGGGCGGCATTACAAAATATACTCAAACGTTAACATGACAGTAAAATGTGTGTTAAGGCAACTTTATTAAATATCAGACCAATCTATACATTTTTCTTTTCTCATTCATATTTTTTTTTTTTAAATGACAACAGAAATTAAACTGTATACATTCCGTATCACGTATAAGTATTTTTCAGTCACCATTCCACACGTATGCAGCTTAAATTCAGTGGTCAATATTTTTTTTTAATTAATGAATGAGAAAAGGAAAATGTATAAATCGGTCTGATGTTTAATAAAGTTGCCTTAACATACAATTTACGGTCATGTTAATGTTTTAGTATAATTTGTAATGCTGCCTTAACAAGCTTCTTAAACCGAAGGTTTTTTTGTCTAGGTAATCTTTTATTGCACCAACTCCAGTTGGTGGAGGTGTGCAAGCTTTTGGACCTCACAGGATCCTTTGTCAGGCAGACCCATCTGCAGTTCCAACTCCTGACCTGCGTGACAAAGGACCCTGTAGGGTCCAAATGTTAATTGTTCCACTTGTCATGTTAAAGGTTAATAAGTTGAAATGTGGGCCACCCTGAGCCTAAGGGAAAGGGTGGGATACAAACCCTATCCCTGCCTTCTAAATGCCTGGACAAATAGCTAGGTCTTACAGCATTTTGCCTCTGGAAGATGCTCAGGCTCAGACTTTGGTGGACCTCCAAGGGAAGGGAGTTCCAGAGCTGTGGAGCAGCCACTGAGAATGCCTCTCTTTGCACCCTCGCTATATAGACATGATGCAATGATGGAACTTGCATGAGGGCATTCCCAGCTGACCTTGGGGATAGTGATGGCCATAGGGGAGGAGGTAATCACTTTCTATGATGTGTAGGTCCCAGGCCATTTAGAGTCAGATTGGCCCTTACGTGCAGTGGAGGGAGACCACAAATAGTCCCCCCCCCCCCCTTTATATACCTTGCTTCTGGGAAAATTCTAACTTCAGTCTTGCCACAAAAATGAAACCAACTCACCAATAGAGTCTGCTCCAATAAAAAGACTTTACTGTCCTAAATCCTTTGGGGTATGGCCAATTTCTGTGGGATTGTAGCAAAGGCCTGAACCCTTGACTAATGTCCTGCAAAAACAGTGTAATACACTGGTCTTGTTTTAAGAACTGAGGCCATCAATAAAGGCTCCTTCTCTCCTGAGGTCCAACCCCACAGGAGCTCACCCTGGACCAGCATACCTCAAAGGACCTAGTTTGGCCCTAGGCCTGATTTGACTTTGAAGAAAACTCTGAAGGTTACAAAGGCTCAGTTTGTTTTTGCCCCTCACAATATATGTGAAATGTTGCGAACACAGTTGCCCAATGAGGACTTGCAATGTTTGGGTTCTTGTCTAACCGAGGCTCGTTGGATTTTCTTAAGCACATAAATTCAGAAACTCTAGAGACCCAGCCAAAGACAATACAGCAGCTGGCTTGGCTGAAGGATCCCCCTTGAGGAGAGATGTGGTTGTAAACACTTGGAAAGGCTCGACCCCAGTGAACGTTGCAGTAGTATTTGGTAGGTCTGACAGGACAAGCAGCTCCAGTAATCTGACTTATCCTGGAGAGGAGAGAAGAAAACAGTTGCCAAAGATAACGAGAGAGACAAGGCCCTGTTCTCCTCTCATCTGTCAAGATGTTGAATTATCAATGCTTCTTTGCTCTTAGAGATGGCCTTACCTTCAGGCATTGCTGACCAAAAAGACACAGCCTCACACAGCTAAATAAAAAAAGTAAGTTTTTGGATTGAAAATAGTCAGAACAGCCTTCCATATATTTTGGAATCGCTGCTAAATGAATCGTGGAAAGAGTTAGAAGAAAGGAAAGAGTTAGAAGAACAGGGGAGAAACTACAATAGAAGTTCAGATCGTGCCTCTTACTAAGACCCTTTTTACACAGACACTCTACCACCAATAAAATGGGTGTTACATTTTATTATACATGGTACAGGGCAACACTGCAGCCCTGCAACATGAGCCCTTTTCACATGAGATGCCTCCACCCAGTTTTGATGGGTGGAGGCGTCTGTGCAAACACCACTTGCGGTGGGTGGGGTGCATTTCGCTGGGTGTCGATGGGTGGAAGTGTCTGTGTAAACACCATTTGCAGTGGGTGGGGTGCATTTTGCTGGGTGTTGATGGGTGGAAGTGTCTGTGTAAACACCGCAGGCAGCGGGTGTAGGTGCGTACATGCTCACGCGCAACACCCATCTCCACCCACCACTCACCCACGGAGCAATCGGCAGTGGAGTCTGTTGCTCCGTGGGTGGTTGGTGGGTGGAGACGGGTGTTGCGCAGGAGTATGCATGCACCTACATCCACCGCCTACGGTGTTTACACAGACACCTCCACCCAGCAAAATGCACCCCACCCACCGCAAGTGGTGTTTGCACAGATGCCTCCACCCATCTCCACCCAGCGAAACTAGGTGGAGGCATCTTGTGTGAAAAGGGTCCATGTTGCAGGGCTGCAGTGTTGCCCTGTACCATGTATAATAAAATGTAACACCCATTTTATCGGTGTTAGAGTCTCTGTGTAAAAAGGGCCTAAATTTGTCTCCATTGTGAGGAAGGGTGGTAGGTGGAGCCTAAATTATTTTTCGCGGTGAAACACTTTTGCCACTTTCCTGACAGTTTCAGAAGCATGACCGTTCATTCGGGTTTTTGTTTGCCATTTTCATCAACCCAGACGTGCCAAAAACGATGAAAGTGCCCACAGTCAAGAAAGTGTCATAAAGTGTTGTACAAAGTCTTATTAGTGTCGTAAAAGTGTCATGGAAATTTCAAAAGGGTCCAAAAGTGCTGAAAGTGTTGGAAATTCATTGATGGAAATACTGAAAGCAGTGAATGGGTGTAAAGAATCTGAAATGTGAAAAATACCATAAACTTCCAGTGCAGTTCCCGAAAAGACGAGAATTCACATCAATTCGGGAACGGCTGATTTTGTTTCAACTCTAATGGCAGAGAAATGCCTGTTAAAGTGGACACAGTCACCTTGAGAGGGACCAAACTTGGGCAAGGGCAAAAGATGGCAGGATGAAACTCACCCAAAGTACATTCCTACTTTCCTACTGAGGGAGTCGTGGGAATATGGTGTTGTGGACGTAGGACTCTTCTCTACAGTTATCTAGCGAGCAGTTGGTGGAAAATACCGGCTTTTAAATGAGGTAGGCTTCTTTATACTGAGAGGGTGACTGAATTTTTGGTGCATGAGATATCTCTGTCCCAGGTGATGTGACCTTCCTTTTGTAAGTGCAGCGTAGTACCTGAAGGGAGAGACAGAAGAAGGATCACAGGTGGGAGGGATCACAGGAATCACAGGGATCTCCAGCCAAAAAACAAACAGCAGCAGCCCCCCCTTCTCATGCAGTATAGTAGTTAAGCAATAGATAAAAAGTAGGAAATTATTCCTTAGGGTGGAAATTCACTCTTTTAGCAAGCACAGCATTCTTGAAAATGAGGGATTGAGCGGGGAATCAGGACAGAGAATGCATACAGGATTGGGGCTGGGGAGTCAGTACACCATCAAGGCCAAGGAGAGCTACTAGAGTCAGAGCCAGATGCAGGACCAGAATCAGAGCAGGGTCTAGGAAGAGATCAGAGAAGATGGGGAGGGGCAGAGAACAGAACAGATACAGGGCAGAAAGGAGATCAGGAAGGATGGCGTGAGATGTTCCTCCCAAATTCCTGCTACTGTTAGCTAGCCTTTATTTGGCAGGCAGCCAGCCACAATGATTAATTATTAATTACTTATCATTATTATAATCATTTATATAGCACCAGCAATGTACCTGGTAGAATAAGATAGACACGGTTCCTGCCTGAGAGTTTACAATCTAAAAGACAGGGGGATGGGGAGACTGGGAAGGGGAACAGAGGGAGAGACAAGGGACGCAAAAATCATGAGGATGCGAGAACTCAGGTACACGTTCTTGGAACTCGGCCTGGCAATGGGTTATGCTAGCTTCCAAGGTTTTGGACAGTAGGAGAACAATTTGGAGGGAATTAAAATAATCCACTGAGTAAGAAAGACTCCTTAACATCCATCAAATGCTGTGGGATTCCAAGAGTCACAATAATTATGGTGTAATAGACCTTGGACAACATTGTTCTGTAAAAGAAGAAGAAGCACCCAATGAAAATGCTCAAAGAGGTCCCCAAAATATACTGGAAATGTGGAAAGTAATCAAGATGTCATTAGAGCTGAAACAGGTACTTAATTTTGTACCTGTGGGCAATAAACATATTTTCAAGTACCACATCGAGTACTCAGTGGGCTACCTGGGTACTGAATGGGTATCCAAATACCCCCAAAATTGGTAATTTCTAGTACCGATTTTTTAATTTTCTAATTACTGATCAGTATATCTGGATGAAAAACTGAAAAATCAGTACGGAAACAAGAACAAAAATGGAACCAGACATTGAAAAGTCGGGATCATAAGTCAAATTGCAGGAACAGAAAACCAAAAAATAGGTGTTGGGAGCTGAAAAAAAAGGACAGTAATTGAAAAATCAGTAGCGGAAGTCAACATTCTGGGTTGCAATCAGGTACTCAAGGTGGGTTGCAATCGGGTACTGATCGATATCCAATGTTGTCGGGTTGATTCAGGTACCACAAATTTGTCGGATAAACCCGTTTTTGTGTGTACTCGTTTCAGATATAGTCTTGTAGGGAAAAGATACTCAGAACAGATTAATAAATAATAAACAACCTTAATATAAATAAATCAAGAGTGTAGTACCTTCTGTGGGAAAAGAATGAGAGAAGAAGGAAACGGTGCATTGCCAACGGTGCAATGCAAAATGTGACTAATATCTGTTAGTCACATCATACATTGCACCATTGGCATTCAGATATTATGGTGGAGCTGAGGGCATTGTAGACTACACTAGACTGAACTGGAATAGAAGATAATGTTAAAGACGTTAAGGAAAAATGATTTTTACAACAACAAAAATCAAGGGAAACGAAGTATGATGGGTTAGTGGATGGATGGGTAAATAACTACATAGACAGGTAGGTAGATGAGAAGTTTTAATGTTAGAAAGCAAGCGAGAAAAATAAACATGTACAAAAGATGATAGGCAGGCAGTAAGGAAATACTCAAAAATATTTATGTAAGCAAATCAGCTTGTCTAGATTATAAGTATCCTACAGTATGAAGGGATGGTAAAACAAATTTACTGTGTCACTGACAATTGCTTCTGAGAAATTGCAGGCATGAGCGGAGGATCCGGAAAGAAACAGATACTTTCCAAAGAAGAAATCAAGGATGATCCAGATAGTCTGTCGGTATTTTCAGACGTTACAAGATCACAGTCAACCACAGTGAACCACGGTCAATTTCACTGCGGGGCCAAAGCACCCTGAACGTCTGTTCGGCAGCCGCCAGATGTTCACCACGGCCGATTCCCACATGCGGTCAATTTCAACCACGCTTCCCGGGCTCCCTGTGGGACGAGCCCCGAAAGCGTGGTCAAAGAGATTCCCAGCGAGAAGCAATAAAACGTAACGTCTGGCCGGCAATCATGGCCCGGAATCCCCGGCGGGATTCCGGGCCGTGGTCAAAGCGAGTGGGCGCTGCAGCTGCATTGGCTGCAGTGCCCGCCCATCTCCCCAGAGGGCGGGTGGCGGGGGAGCGTGGGGGGAGGGACCGTGCGGCTGCACGTTACGCCGTGCGGCCCTGCCCCGATTCCCCGCCAGGATCTCCCTGCACGTCTGTTCGGGGCTTTTATTGGCCCCGGGGGATGGTTGTTCTGTTCACCCCCAGTGGGGATTCACTGTGGTGAATCGGGACGGTGTCGCGTCTGAAAATACCCTCTGTCTCTGGAACAAACAACGTTTCCCCTCCAAAACCCATTGTCTTGGACTTTGTGAAGGGAAATTGAGTTCACCCCTCACTCCCTGAGTAATTATCATAAGAACATAGGAATTGCCAGACCAATGGTTCATCAATCCTAGCATCATGTCTCTGACAGTGGCCATTCTCAGTCACTTTGGAGAAGTACCCAACAGGTCATCATGGAGTGAACCCTTCCCTGCTGTTCACTCCCAACTTCCAACAGTAAGAGATTACATCCTACTTAGCGAATAAGTAATTAACACTAGTTGGTTCATGTTTTTCAGATGCTATTTCTTAGCCACTTAGATGATTCACACTTTATATATTCCTATTTCATTTTCCCATGACCATTGCTACTTGGGGGGGGAAGGTACTATTGCCAACTTTCCCATCGATATTCTCAGCTTCTTCCAAGTTTCATAATCTTCCCACTTCCTTGATGCTTGTCAAGATAACCTGAATTGAGCACACTGAAATAAAACAATGTTTTAGGCTCCAAAAGGGAAACATACTGAAATATATTTCTGTGGCTGACTTTCTCCTTCCATTCACTTTTGTCTAACGGCAAGTCAAGCTTTAACAAATATTTTTTTCTCAACTTGGTTCCAGGATAAAGACTGTAGAAGTTACCAAAAGGTTAAAAAAAAAAGTGATCTATTCAACTTAGAAGAAGGGGGGAAAGAAATTGAAGGGGGGGGAGAGAGTGGGGTCTCACTGAAGTATACAAAAATCTTGGCAGAATGGATAATATCAATGCATGTTACTACTTTTGATACCGCGTAGATGTCAGGATCGAGGGCATAAATGGAAAAAAACAAATTCAGAAGAGACATAAGGAAGTGCTTTGTCACTCAAAGAATAATAAATGTTTGGAATGGCCTACTGGGCAAGGTTGCTGAGGCAAAGACAGTGGGCTCGTTCAAGAAGCAATTAGATGCTATCCTGGGGGGAATGACTGTATTACAAGAGACAAGCATCAATGTGTTGAATGGTCTATTCTCATTCCCAACATTTCCTGTGTTCTTTTCTGCAGCTTGCACTCCTAAGGGTCTGCAGCCTCCATGTAGGATATTAAAACCGAAATCAGTCCCAGAGGTGTTCCATTCTAAACTGGGCCAAGAGACATGATAAGAAAAGATTTGGCCTTGCTATAAATGGGCTGCGTCTTCTACCACAAACCCCGCTTACTCCGGGCTCGTCTCTGATAAACTAAAGTTGGCACATTTTCAAATGTTCAAAGATAGATATAACCTCTTACTTCCGCCCAGCCCCTGAGAAGCTGAATTTTGTTATGTAGCGTCTGGTGTGTTAAACAGTTGTTGTGTTCTGCCACGAAGGGGACGGCTCTTGAGAGGAGGGTGAAAAGGCTTCAGGTTCCCAATGTGTTTTTGAATCATTGAGGAGGAAACATGCTGGATAAAGGGGGCAGTAGCTGTGCAGATTTTTAGAGGGGAGCTCCTTCAAAGACTACAGCATAATGCAGGAGAAAGTGTGAGAGTGTTTGAGGGAAAACTGGATGATATGCCCTAAAAAAACACAAATGCCACTCACTCAGAGACTGAGAGGTGAGTGCAAGGCCACCCCTATGGAGGGAAGGGTCAGGGGGCGTGGGAGGGAAACCTGGGATGGGAGGGATAGGTTCTGGGAGGGGCTGGAACAGGCCTCCACACCACCAGTAGCTGCAGTGATGAAGCATCATGCTGCTTTCTTTCCCTCCCAGAAGTGCCCCAGTCAGAGCCATAAAGGCACTGCGCCAGTGCGCCACACCATGACAGGACCTAAATGGGGCAGTTGAGGACTTGTGACAGGATCACAGGAGACCAGGATGGCCATACCTCCCCTTTAAAAGAGGACTGGTTCCAGTGCAGCCCTGCACTATGCATTTTTCGTAAGCATCCTCTTTTAAAGGGGAGGTATGGCCACCCTATAGGAGAGGGCCCCAGGTGAGGGATAAATACGTGCAAGGAGTTACCGCCCCACTCCAGGAAATCAGGCCATGCAAATACAAGCTTCTGTCCCTTAGGCCACACTTCTTCTGGGTCTATAAGAACAGCAAGCTTTCTGTAGTGAAGCCAGGGCAGGGAAGGAGCTCTAGTTCTAGTGGACTGGAAGCTAGCTAGAGTTCTGATCCCAGGGGGAGAACAAGACATAGCTAGCCAGGGTGCTGATCCCAGGGGGAGAACAAGCCATAGCTAGCCAGGGTGCTGATCCCAAGGAGACACTAGGTATAAACAGATGGACACGGAGGCTGCCCCCAGAGCTGCTCCAAGGGTGCACCCCCTTGTGTGCCCACTTCCAGCCCCATCTGGGTCTGTTTTAGATGGACCTGGAAGTTTCCCCAGCTCACAGTTCAATTGTGCAGCGCCCGCCCCCCTCCCCTCCACCCATACACCATAGAGCTGCAGGTGATCGCCCAACTCTCTAGGCTGGAGCTCACAACTCTATGGTGCTGTCAGGAGCAATGGCCAGTGTGGAGCTGAGGCATGGCTGGGTCACTTCAGGTCAGTGCCCTGGGTTTGGCCAGCCTGCTCTGCCGGTGGTGCTCTGGGATGTTTCGGAGTGCCACCATCAGGGCTTCGCTGGAGCAGGCACAGCCTGCTCCGCTTTGCCCATCTGGTGGGGCACTTTTAAACACACCAGTCAACCTAGGGGTGAAGCGAGCTAGCATGGGCAAAACCAGGGCTTTCTTCCATCTAAAAGTACCTGCCAAGACATGGAACTTGAGAGCAGAACCTGATACTAAAGGAATACTGCGTGGGCAGCCCCTGTATGACACAAACAAATTGGGGTGGAGTCTGCAAAGACTTACGGGAAATGGCTGCCCCCTGCTACAAAACTAAAAGACTACAACCTATACAATTCCATCATTGGAAAAGCCCAAGCATCTTCCAGAGAGATCATGTAAATCCTACTTATTTGTAGGGATGTGCAAACAGAACCAAGTTTGGAAATTCGGTTCGGTTCAAAAATTCGGTTCGGTCGACCGAACTATTCGAGTTCGGTCTGAACTCCGAACTTCTGAACCACGTTCACACATCCCTACTTATTTGGCTTTGCTTTTCGGGGGTGGGGATAAAGTTTGGGAGACAGGGGTTGAGAGTGGTTTTAATTGGAATTTTATACAGTGTAATATTCGTACTTTTAAATATTTGTGTAGATTGTAAAACGCCCTGAGCCTGCGGGAAAGTGGGGGGGGGGGGGGAAATACAATTTGAAATAAGTAAATTAATATCAATTATTTGTGAAAGTTGAATATTCAAAAGGACCTTACCAGAGCAGTCCTCTTTCCTTTGGTAAATGCAAAAGTAGCTCAATTATCTGGTAAGTAAACGTTGAGATTTTTTGCCCTTCCAAGGAAATTGTTCTTACACAGGGTTTTTGGCTGGCTTTGAAGTCGCCAAGCAATATTAATTTATCATCACCGAGAGTGTATTATGCTCAGTATCACAGCTGTACTCCAGTGTGTTCTCCAGGATAATAGCTGCTGGCACTGAAAGGAAGCAACTTTTTCAAACAATAAGTAATAAATTGTGGAAAGCTGAGGCAAATATTTCCCATGTCCCTAAACAACTCAAAACACATTCCTAAGGCACTTACTGACAGTAAAATGCCTTCAGAGAGAGACAATCTGTTGGAACAGGTTGCCATCCTTGTCCAAAGTGTAGCTTACAATATACCAAACAGATTCCCTTCCCAACTGTTTCTAGCATCTATGCTTCAGAGCCCATGGCAGAGAGTTGCTTTGTACAGTGGTTTAAGACTGGCCATAACAATAATTTTGCACTTTGATGTTACCCTCTCTCTGAAGATCTCAAGCACTCATCAAGCATGAGTGAATCAAGTCTCGCCACATCCCTATGAGGTAAATATTAATGTAGCCCCAAAGGGCCGGCAAGGTGGTCCCCTAGTGGTGTTTTGGTTGTGGCAAACCAGCCACAGGTTCGTGAGTCTGCTACTTTGTAGAGCTAAGAGGGGTGTGTCTTTTAGGTTACAGGGTAGAGGCTCATGCAGATGGAGAAATAGGTCCCCAGGTCAATCCCCACTGCTGACAACATTGCTCGGGGTGCCAGTTGGATTAGCCTCATTTTATTGATGGGGGAAATGAGGCACAGGGGTTAAGTGACTCATTCAAACTGAGAGAGAAAAATGGGGGCAGGAGTGGAATTTTGAATTCATAAACAAAAGGGTGTTCCACAATGATTTTTTTTTTTTTAAGTTTGCAAGATTTATGCTCAGCCATTAATGAACGGAAACAATGAGTGTTTACAAACGTGACACTGGTCCTGTAGGGCCCGCTTTGGCCCAGCGTCATGGTAGTACATTTGTTCCAGGTCCAACAGATGTGGGCCTAGTACAAACCCCAGAGGGGGTAGCAGTCAGGCCAGAAATGTGGGTCTGAAATGAAGCAGCTGCCCAGCTGGGCTAGAACAAGCAGAACTGAGCGGGAACATGTGCTCGTTCAGCCATGGTTGCCTGCCCATCATGACGGGATGTGTGTGAAGACAGCACTGACTCAGACTGAAGCACCAGGGTGGAGCCAGCTGGCCACACAACACTGCCTGCCCTCCCCTCTCTGGCCGGGGTAGACCATGAGGATGTCTGTTTCCACTGCTGGAGCTCGCCCCAGCCAGGGGTAGCCCTCCCCACCCCTGGGCAAGGGAACAGCCGACTGTCATGTCTGTGAGGACCCAATCTCACATTATTATTAATTATTATTATTATTATTATTATTATAAACATTTACAGGTTCAAGGTGTTGGTGTTGATCTACAAGGTCCTTCACAGTCTGGGCCCCTCGTACCTCAGGGACCGCCTCGCCCTCCGTGCCCCAAAGCGGCTCCTGCAGTCGGCCGGGGGTGCCTTCTTGGAGGTTCCCCGCATAAAGCGGGGGGCCACAATGGAGAGGGCATTCTCGGTGGCCGGGCCACGTCTTTGGACCTCCCTTCTGGAGGAAGCCCGCCTAGTCCCAAGCCTATTGTCATTCCGGCGGTGTTGTAAAACCTGGCTGTTCACCCAGGCCTTTGGGGGTGGGGGGTGGGTTACGGTTATGATTTTTCGCCCCTATCCTGTTTTCACTGTTTTAACTTTCCTGGGCCTTGTTTTAAACATTATTTATTGTTGAATTGTTTTAAATTGTTTTATATTGTTTTTATGTATTTTTACTTGTTGGAAGCCACCCCGAGCTGGTTACAGGAGGGGCGGGGTATAAATTATAGAAATAAATATAGCGCCAGCCATGTGCCTGGCGCTGTACAGAACATAGAAGTAGATGCAGTCCCTGCCTGTGGGTTACAATCTAAAAGACAAGGAGGGGGAGACAGGGAGAGGGGACAGTGGGAGAGACAGGGGAGAAGACAAACAAACATTCAGGCGGATGCGAAGTCTCAGGTGTGTGTGCTTGGCTTGGTTACAATCAGGTTGGTTGCAGCAGTCTGCAGAGGAGGGTAGACAATAAGTATATGGGGAATGACTAGCAGGCATTGGGAAAGTTGGCGAGGAAAAAGTGGGTCTTGAGGAGGGATTTGAAGGAGAGGAGGGAGGGGGCAAGGCGGATGTGGGTAGGGAGGGAATTCCAGGCATGGCAGGCAGCGAGAGAGAAGGGTTGAAGGCGGTTAGGTGAGCAAGAGAAATGAGGGAGAGTGAGGAAGGGGACAGAGGAAGAGTGGAGAGCGCGTGCAGGAGTACGTAGGGAGATTAGGTCC
>QEPC01003796.1:2803001-2826002 GCA_003113815.1 Sphenodon punctatus | reverse complement strand
CCTGCCACTCCAGGTGGAGATCCGCGTCCAATATCACCCCCAGACTCCGGACCTGCTGAGCTATAGGAGGGTGAATCCCCCCAATCAGGGAGGCCATTACCTCCCTCGCTCTCCCCACCAACATCACCTCCGTCTTATCAGGGTTGAGTTTCAGTCTGCTCTGCCACATCCACTCCGCCACGGCCTCCAAACATTGGGATAGCACTGAGACAGCAGGGTCTGGGTCAGTTGAAAAGGAGAGGTACAGCTCAGTATCATCAGCATATTGGTGACAGCGCACCCCGAACCCTCTCACGACCTCCCACAAGGGCTGCATATATACATTAAATAACAATGGAGACAGGATGGAACCCTGCGGAACACCGCATGATAAAGCACGGGGGCAAGATGTCTCATCCCCCAACACCACCTGCTGGCTTCTCCCCGAGAGGAATGAATGGAACCATTCAAGAACAGTCCCATCCAGACCCGCCCCCCCAAGCAACGCAACCGTCTCAACAGCAGCCCATGGTCCACGGCGTCAAAAGCAGCCGAGAGATCTAGCAGGATGAGAAATGTTGAATAATGAAATTGTTGGAATGAAATAACATCTATGATTATTTCTATAAATCCAACTTCTCCTGCTTTCTAATATATCAGGAATGACAACCATCATCAGTGAGAACTGTCAAGCAATAGAATAAACTGCTAGGGAGGTTGTGGAATCTCCTTTCTTGTAGGTTTTCAAAAATTGGCTGGACAAATATTTGCTGTAGATAGGGATATCCGGCCAGTGGAGCTGATCCCCCACCCACAGATCCTCCGACTGCACAGCACAATATGCCAGCAATGATGCCAGCGCAATGTGTCAGCGTCTCATTGATGACCTCGTGGCTTTCTGAAACACCTTGCTAACTGAGGCCATTGATCGGACGGCTCCTAGACGTCCGATTCCCAGGCAACAGCACCACAGGCCTCCTTGGTATTCAGAGGACCTGCAGGTGCTGAAGTGAAATGGGCAGCGGTTGGAGCAACGGTGGCGCCGTTCTCACACTGAAGCCAACAGATTGCATCATCGAGCTAGTTTACGAGCCTATGCTGTGGCTTTGATGACAGCAAAAAAATAGTTTCTTGCTGCCCTCATAGCATCCGCTAAGTCCTGTCCAACGGAGCTTTTCCTGGTGGTGTGGGGGTTGGTCAGTCCGGCCTCCCTCCACCTAGGAGTGGAGTCATCTACGGCATGCTGTGACATGTTTGTGGACTATTTCGCGTTTTCGGATAAAATCACTCGTATTCACCATGACTTCGATGCTGCACTTATTACAGTAGGAGAGCTGGAGGTTATGGAAGCCCCATCTTGTCCAGTTTTGTGGGATCAATTCCAGTCGGTGGTGACCGCCGATGTGATCGGAGTCCTTGGGCCGGTTAGGGCCACTTCTTGTGAGTTAGACCCGTGCCCGTCCTGGCTGGTGAAATCTTGCAGGGAGACAATGGGGCATCTGGACCACATCAGATTTCTTGATCCCTCCCAGTCAGGATTTCATCTGGGATATGGCACCGAGACTGCACTTGGGACCTTGATGGATGACCTGCGCTGAGAGTTATACCGGGGTCGGTCGACCCTGTTGGTGTTGTTAGATCTTTCAGCTGTATTTCATACCATTGACCATGAGATGTTCGTGACACGCCTGCAGGACTGTGCAGGAGTGGGCGGGACTGTTCTTGAATGGCTCCTTTCATTCATAGCAGGAAGGAGGAGGCTCGCCTGGCCCTGGGCCTGTTGGCCTTTCAATGTGTTTGTAAGACTTGGCTGTTCGCCCAGGCCTTCATTGGGGAGGGTGGGGGTGGTTTTTAGTGCTGTTTTAAATTCCTGGCGGTTGATTTGTTGCTGTTTTTATTGTTGTTATTATTCGGTTTTTATTATAGTGTACGCCACCCCAGGATGCTGTAGGCATGAGAGGGCGGCTAACAAATATAATGAAATAAAATAAAATAAATAAATAAGAACTCAGTGAGTGGTACTGGGAGAATGTTTTTCATCGTACCAAGACCTCTTGTGTGATGTCCCGCAGGGTTCTGTCTTGTCCCCTCTTCTGTTCAACGTGTATATGCAGCCGCTCAGTGAGGTGATTAGGAGGTTCGGCGTGCAGTGTCATCAATATGCGGATGACACCCAGCTGTATCTCTCTTTTACAACAGACCCAGGCCCTGCAGTCTCGGTGCTTACCCGGTGTCTGATGGTTATGAGGGACTGGATGAGGGCCAGCCAACTGAGGTTGAATCCTGACAATACGGAGGTGATGCTGGTGGGTAAGGTGACGGGGGTAACGGCCCCTGTTGTGGACAGGGTCTGTCCCACGTTGGGTCCCCAGATGCAGAGTCTGGGGGTGCTCCTCGATGCGTAGCTCCACCTGGATGCCCAGGTGGAGGCTGTGGTGAGGAGTGCCTTTTGCCAATTACATCTAGTGCAGCAGCTTCAGCCGTACGTTTCAGACTCTGACCTGGCCACCCTCATCCATGCTTTCATCACCTCTAGACTAGACTATGGNCCTGCCACTCCAGGTGGAGATCCGCGTCCAATATCACCCCCAGACTCCGGACCTGCTGAGCTATAGGAGGGTGAATCCCCCCAATCAGGGAGGCCATTACCTCCCTCGCTCTCCCCACCAACATCACCTCCGTCTTATCAGGGTTGAGTTTCAGTCTGCTCTGCCACATCCACTCCGCCACGGCCTCCAAACATTGGGATAGCACTGAGACAGCAGGGTCTGGGTCAGTTGAAAAGGAGAGGTACAGCTCAGTATCATCAGCATATTGGTGACAGCGCACCCCGAACCCTCTCACGACCTCCCACAAGGGCTGCATATATACATTAAATAACAATGGAGACAGGATGGAACCCTGCGGAACACCGCATGATAAAGCACGGGGGCAAGATGTCTCATCCCCCAACACCACCTGCTGGCTTCTCCCCGAGAGGAATGAATGGAACCATTCAAGAACAGTCCCATCCAGACCCGCCCCCCCAAGCAACGCAACCGTCTCAACAGCAGCCCATGGTCCACGGCGTCAAAAGCAGCCGAGAGATCTAGCAGGATGAGAAATGTTGAATAATGAAATTGTTGGAATGAAATAACATCTATGATTATTTCTATAAATCCAACTTCTCCTGCTTTCTAATATATCAGGAATGACAACCATCATCAGTGAGAACTGTCAAGCAATAGAATAAACTGCTAGGGAGGTTGTGGAATCTCCTTTCTTGTAGGTTTTCAAAAATTGGCTGGACAAATATTTGCTGTAGATAGGGATATCCGGCCAGTGGAGCTGATCCCCCACCCACAGATCCTCCGACTGCACAGCACAATATGCCAGCAATGATGCCAGCGCAATGTGTCAGCGTCTCATTGATGACCTCGTGGCTTTCTGAAACACCTTGCTAACTGAGGCCATTGATCGGACGGCTCCTAGACGTCCGATTCCCAGGCAACAGCACCACAGGCCTCCTTGGTATTCAGAGGACCTGCAGGTGCTGAAGTGAAATGGGCAGCGGTTGGAGCAACGGTGGCGCCGTTCTCACACTGAAGCCAACAGATTGCATCATCGAGCTAGTTTACGAGCCTATGCTGTGGCTTTGATGACAGCAAAAAAATAGTTTCTTGCTGCCCTCATAGCATCCGCTAAGTCCTGTCCAACGGAGCTTTTCCTGGTGGTGTGGGGGTTGGTCAGTCCGGCCTCCCTCCACCTAGGAGTGGAGTCATCTACGGCATGCTGTGACATGTTTGTGGACTATTTCGCGTTTTCGGATAAAATCACTCGTATTCACCATGACTTCGATGCTGCACTTATTACAGTAGGAGAGCTGGAGGTTATGGAAGCCCCATCTTGCCCAGTTTTGTGGGATCAATTCCAGTCGGTGGTGACCGCCGATGTGATCGGAGTCCTTGGGCCGGTTAGGGCCACTTCTTGTGAGTTAGACCCGTGCCCGTCCTGGCTGGTGAAATCTTGCAGGGAGACAATGGGGCATCTGGACCACATCAGATTTCTTGATCCCTCCAGTCAGGATTTCGTCTGGGATATGGCACTGAGACTGCACTTGGGACCTTGATGGATGACCTGCGCTGAGAGTTATACCAGGGTCGGTCGACCCTGTTGGTGTTGTTAGATCTTTCAGCTGTATTTCATACCATTGACCATGAGATGTTCGTGACACGCCTGCAGGACTGTGCAGGAGTGGGCGGGACTGTTCTTGAATGGCTCCGTTCATTCATAGCAGGAAGGAGGAGGCTCGCCTGGCCCTGGGCCTGTTGGCCTTTCAATGTGTTTGTAAGACTTGGCTGTTCGCCCAGGCCTTCATTGGGGAGGGTGGGGGTGGTTTTTAGTGCTGTTTTAAATTCCTGGCGGTTGATTTGTTGCTGTTTTTATTGTTGTTATTATTCGGTTTTTATTATAGTGTACGCCACCCCAGGATGCTGTAGGCATGAGAGGGCGGCTAACAAATATAATGAAATAAAATAAAATAAATAAATAAGAACTCAGTGAGTGGTACTGGGAGAATGTTTTTCATCGTACCAAGACCTCTTGTGTGATGTCCCGCAGGGTTCTGTCTTGTCCCCTCTCCTGTTCAACGTGTATATGCAGCCGCTCAGTGAGGTGATTAGGAGGTTCGGCGTGCAGTGTCATCAATATGCGGATGACACCCAGCTGTATCTCTCTTTTACAACAGACCCAGGCCCTGCAGTCTCGGTGCTTACCCGGTGTCTGATGGTTATGAGGGACTGGATGAGGGCCAGCCAACTGAGGTTGAATCCTGACAATACGGAGGTGATGCTGGTGGGTAAGGTGACGGGGGTAACGGCCCCTGTTGTGGACAGGGTCTGTCCCACGTTGGGTCCCCAGATGCAGAGTCTGGGGGTGCTCCTCGATGCGTAGCTCCACCTGGATGCCCAGGTGGAGGCTGTGGTGAGGAGTGCCTTTTGCCAATTACATCTAGTGCCGCAGCTTCAGCCGTACGTTTCAGACTCTGACCTGGCCACCCTCATCCATGCTTTCATCACCTCTAGACTAGACTATGGTAACGCACTCTACATGGGGCTACCCATGACAATGGCTCGGAGGCTGCAGCTAGTGCAGAATGCGGCGGCCTGTCTCTTGGTGGGATTGGGCCACCGGGAGCACATAAAACTGGTGCTCCGTGCTGTGCACTGGCTGCCGATAGCATTCCGGGCCAGCTTCAAGGTGTTGGTTTTGACCTATAACGCCCTAAATGGTCTAGGCCCTGCCTACCTGCGGGACCGCCTCACCCCCCAGGTGCTGGAACAACCCCTGTGGTCATCCAGGACTGCCTTGCTCAAGGTCACCTGAGTTTTCCGGGGGGCATGCAGGAGAGGGTATTCTCAGTGGCCATGCCATGGCTGTGGAACTCCCTTCCAGTGTGAGTGCGGTTGGCCCCGGACCTCCCCTCTTTTCTGAAAAGTTGTAAGACCTGGCTGTTCCGCCAGGTGTTTGGTGGGGGAGAGGGGCGAAAGGGTGGAGGGTGGGGATGGGGGTGGGGTGGGGTGGGGATGGGGGTGCTAAATGTCACCCTCCTTTTTGTAGTTTTAAAAATGTTTTATATTGAATTTTATTTGTGTTTTTTATATTGTAAGCCACCCCGGGCTGCCTGATGGCAGGAGGGGTGGGGTATTAAATTGAAAAAGAAATATAAATAAATAAAATGGTGGTGCATGAGGTTCCCGTGAGCATCGGATTGGCCCCATGGACCAGGGGGTTGGACTAGATGACCCTTGATGTCTTTTTCAACCCTGAAATTCTATGAGCTTTCCATCTCCAGATCTTGTCTTAGCTGGAAATACATTACAGCCCTTCCACCTCACTAATCCAGGCAAATTCCTCAAACCAGAGGTTGTCCCGAGACGAGAAGTTAGATAATTCCAACAGCATACACAAAGTTGGCCAAACTTTTCAAAAGGCCTAACTGAGAGCCCAGTTTGAAGCACCTTAGTGTTGCTTGAGGATAAGGGGTGTGTGTGTGTGTGTGTTCAAGGTTGTTCAAAAGCTTCCTGAGAATGTGATTCCATGTCTCATGTTGGGGGTGGAAATTGAGGTACCCCAAATCAGTATTCACATTTGAAAAACTGAAGAGCTTTACAGTCTAAAATAGACACCAGAAGTCGTGTGTGGAGAGAAACAAACACATGCATATACACTTACACATGTACACATAAATGCATACATTAGGGTTACCACCCCAAGGGTTTTCATGCATTATGTCAAGGCATGTGGATAACCCAGTGAATATTTTTAAGGAAGGGTAGGGGGTCATGTTGGAAAGCGATGGGAGGTCTCCAGTCCCCTCTCTGACATGGTTCCAGTCCCTGTGAAGCATTGCCACATCATGAGGCTCTGATGGGAGCGTATCTACGTTGGAAGAGAGGCAGGAGAGTCTCAATGACCTTTGACCCTTCTGACATGGCCGCTTTCTGGGTTGGCTCTTCAAGAAAGGAGGCAACTTTACCCATGCACACATACACAGAAGAAATGGGCAGGCAAGTTATTTATATAGGATGTGGGGTGCACACTCTCTCTACAGCATGGCCTCAAATATAACCACCTCTATGACCTCTGGAGGATGCCCCTGAGGGGGCAAGGCCACGGGGAAGGGGGATGTGCCACCAGGGCCCCCACATTTTATCTTTGCCTTGGGCCCCCCAAATTCTAATGCTGGCCCTGCTTTTCAATCTCTAGTTTTCTGTTCCAATTTTCTTAGTATGTGTTTTAAGAATTCCCCTCCCCCAACGCTTTATGCAGGGGTGGGGGTCTTGTCCTTGCCACCTTACCTTCAGGCAGCAGAGGGCATCCTTGCCGGTGTGGGGTTCTGGGACGGCCCAGGATTTTGACGAGGAGGGAGGGGAGAGCTGCAAGCTGGAGCGTTTGCTGGTGCTGCTGCACCAGCCCAAGTCATCGTCGGTGCAAATTCAAGGGGGCATGGCTTGCCTGGGGACAGTGTTTTGAGCTGTCTCCCAGCTCCTGCTCCATTCGGCCACTGATCAAGCGCGTTGCCCACCCACCCTCTCTCTCGACTAGTACAGCAGGATTTCCGGCTGCCAATTTGGAGTCAGGAAGGAATTTTTCCTTGGGACATGCTGATTGACTTAGGCAGGACTTGGGTGGGGGGTTTGCCTTCATGTTTTAACAAAAAAGAGAAAAAAGTAGCACCAAAACAAAAACTGATAACAAACAAGGAGCTAATAGAAACATGTAGGACTTGGTCATAGTAGGACCCAGAGCCAGAGCCAATAGGGGTTTTCCTGCTTGCTTGACCTTTCCAGGTTCCCCGACATAGGAGGATTCTTTCTCTGGGAGAGAAATTAAGAGCAATAAGTCAGAGGCATCAATATCTTTATTTTTACATACTCCTTTATCCTTGAGGAAGGGCTTTTTAGCCCGAAATGCGTCGGGTTATCTTAGGGTGTTTTACATTTGTTTATTATTGCGAGTTGCATTGTATGCGGAGTATTGGGCGATTTGATTTTCATCGTCATCCTGTTGAGATATTATGTACATGCAACATTATTGTATTGTTATGTTGTTAAGCTGATTATTTTTCAATATACATATCTGTTTCTAGTAGCTCCTTGTTTGTTATCGGGTTTTTTTGCCTTCCTTGCAGTGCCTTCCTCATGGCTATGCAATTTGTGCATGATGTTCGGGTAGTTCGGGTGTTCGGGCAGCGTGTTTTATTATTCATTACGTCGCAACTCATCAGTTCAGTGCCAAAATTAAATTAAAAGGCTCGTTAGGGATTTGTTCCAGCTTCAAGTGGTTGGAATGGGGACACAGAGGCACCTCAGGAGAGGTGAGAGATAGGGGAACCGATATGGGGATAAGCGACCCACGGTCTCACCCAACTCTGAGGGGCAGTGGGACTGGCATACTAGCAGGATATATGTGTGGTCCCGAGATGTTCTGGAACTGTCGCCCCTGCCTCAGGACCATAACAAAGGAAGGGGTCCAAGGTTTAGGAATGGACTGGAATCTCCATTCAAATTCTTTGAGCTAAAGGCACTGAGCTGATGGGGTGAAGGGTTAGTTCATGTTTAAAGTTTGGCAGAATTAGAGTCCTTCACCCCATAAACCACCCAGATAGGCTTAGTAATTGGGTTCTTTCTCCAATCAGGTTATTCATTTGGTTATTAATAAAGTTACAGCCATTTAAATCCAATACTGTCTCTTGTTGCCTCATTTCGTGTGCGTGTGACAAAGGGCCATGGATTTCCTGGCCTTTAAAAAGAAGTTCATTTTCAGGGAAGAGAATGAAGAAGAGGAAAAATGTATGATGGCACAGGGAAGGGGCAGGAGGTGACAGGAGCAGCAACGAGGAGGAATGGTGTCAAATGTGAGGAAAACAATCAAAGATTAAATCTGCTCCTGAAAACTCACCCTTTTGGCTATGTCCGCTCACATACCATCTGCTGTTTGGTGATCCTGCTATTGTGGCTTAAATTGGCGGGGATTGGGCCTTTGCTGTGGTGGACCCCTCAGCGTGGAACTCGCTCTTTCTTCGAATATTTGTTTTGGCTCTTCTCAACTCGCCTTCAAAAAGCACCAGAAGACTCTTTTTTATTCTCCAGGTGCTTTTGGAGGAACCACTGCTAGTCCCCCTTCATGTATTTTTTCCTCCCCTCTTTTAAACTGTTTTACAATGACTCTGACATGGATTTTATGTTGTTTTATGGTGTCTTATTGTATTTTATTGTACTAATATTGTGAAGCACCCCAAACACCATTGGGTGGACGGCTGGGTGGCAGAGGGTGTACAATAGAAATATAGCCTTTCTATAGTATTTAATTATTGATTATTTGTTAATTGTTCATTAATTGTTCATTGTTAGTTATTAATGGATGCTCGCATCAGTGTAAAAACTCCAATTGATTTCAGCTGAACTGGAGTTTAATCCTCAGACTCTGGATGAACTGGTGATTTCAGCCCAGTTTCCTGGAGTTCATGTCATAAAATGCAACGTCCCATCCAGCCCATACTTTGTTGGCAGCCAGAGTTGAGAGTCAGAGGGTGTTAACACATGAGATGAGAACTGGCTGGAGTGCAGTGTGGAGATTTAGCCTTCATGGAGATTCCATTAGCAGTTGTCGTGCAATGGACTGCTTAGAAAGGCTGGCGTTCTGTGCCATGCCATGGTCCGCTGCGTGTTGCCCCCCCACCTCCTCCACTGAGTTGCAGTTGCTCTAGCAACACTCTAGGCTATCACCCACAACTCCATGAGGCAGAACACGCATCGAGGCAGCACGCACCCTAACACATGGGAGCATCCACATGGGCACCGGTTACTCCAGGGTTCCCCAGGCTCCACATTTCCTGGGATGACACCATGAGTTATGGCCCTGGTGAAAACATCTGTTGGCCACTGGACAGATGGGCGGGTGAATTCTGTCCAATGGGGATGGAAGTGGAACAACATCTTCTCTGTTAACACCCAGTCTCAGCATGGGGAAGGCAATCCAAGAGATGGTGAAAAGTGAGGCATCTGGTGGGCCGATGGGATGGAACTTGAGTACCTCTGGCCGTGTGATGCCTGGAGACCAAAGACCTCTTTGGTGTCCAGGCATCTAGTCTTCTTTCCATAGTCCAAACTGAGCCAAGAGACTAAAGAACTTTACCTTGTTGGTGGGGCCGATCCAATGCCTCACTGATCCGGCGTGCAACCCTCACATAAGTCCATTCGGAATGCATTGTGCTGTTCAGAATCCACACGGAACCTGAGTGGATTCTGTGCGGATTCCATGCAGTGGGGTTTGGGATTGTGGCCATTAACTGTTGTCTTCTTATTTCAAGTCCTCCAAGGAGTTCCATTTCATAATTATTTCTTTATGATGGTGGATATTTTCCTCATCAATTTTATTTTCTAAAATCCAGTGATGATAATCTGAGTCTATTTAAAAGGTCTAGTATGTGAAGCCAACTCAGGGGAGAGCTAGACATTTTTTTATTTCTTAATCACTGATTTGAATCAGGCCTGGACTGAAAGGGATTTGTCAATAGCTAGTCGGAGGTCTGGTTTCTAGGAAACACCACATTGTCAAAACGCATGTTGAAAAGAAAGCATTGTCCATTCAATCTGCATTGTTGTAACCCTGGATATAATTTAAAGGCTCTTGATGTTTAAATTGTTCATAGTTTTAATAATAATAAGAATAGCCATAATAGTCATTATTTTGATATTATAGTCACAGTTGAACATTATCAATTGACAGACATTTCAATGGCAGACGCCCAGACCACAAAGCAGTTCACAACAGGGGTGTACAGAGAACAAAATTTTGTTTTTGTTTAGTTTTCATTATTAAAATTGCATTCATTTTTGTTATTTTAAAAAATTATTTTCATTTTTTTTTTTTTTCATTTTCATTATTTCCCATCATTTTTGGTAATTTCTGGTATTATTAATATTTTTTGGTATTTTCTATATCAGTAATACTGGAAATTACCAGAGATTGCTGTAAAATCCCCCCAAATGGTGAGAAATAACAAAAATAATAAAAATGAAAATTTAAGTTATTTTCATTATTATTTTCCTTTTTTATTACAATAACGAAAACAAACATGACATTTTCATTTCCATTATTGTAATAATGAAAACAAAATGCACATCCCCTAACAACAATTTCAGTTAACTAATGTCAGTCTACCCCTTAACTAACCTATTTTACAGAGCGTTATACAGAGGTCATGATCCACAAATCAAGTACTTCAGAGTAGGTCCACTGAAGCCCACTGGGCTTCATTTGGACTACTCCAAAGGACGTGGTTTTTGGATCATGTCCCGAGAGAGAAATTTGCTCCCATTTCTCCCCCAAGCAGAATTAAATTTGGGAGAAAGTGGCACTGGTTTTAGATGCAATTTTAAATTCCGGTAGTCCCACTGGTGCAAAAGGCCATGTGGATACACCTATCTCAAGATGAGTGGCTTATTTCAGTTTAGCTGAACCTTTTCCTGTTTGACTTACACTAACCCGAAATGGAAATAAGCAGGTCCCATGCTGTCTTTTGCATTGGTTCACCTAATTGATTAGAAGTCAAATGTTTAGATCAGCTGGTAGAACTCTCAAAGGTTAGATCTGAAACAAATATTCAAAGCGAGTGTTGAATTCAACCAATTCATTATATCCGTGTTTGTTTTAATGATGCAAATATGAAAGTGGAATTTTTCTCTCTCTCTCTCACACACACACACACACACACACACACAAAATGAGGCAACAGAGACAATAATTGGATTAAAACTAGCCACAACTCTTTATTAGGCCCTTTTCTAACAGGCACAGTGCATGGGGGTGGATGGGTGGAGGCAGTGGGCTCAAACTAACCTGGGCTCAGCCGATCTGCTTGATCAGGGAAAAATTCCTTCCTTGGCCCAATTAAGGTGCCTGGCTGAGGCTGTAGTACCATTCTAAGGGACGGGTGAATGGACCTCACACTCCAGTGCTGCCCAGCTGAATGGCAGCACGCCCAGGCTCCAGGTCCGTTAAATCTGCCCCATGCAGCCTCCACCTCCCGCCTTTTCGCGCCCCATGCCTCTTGCAGATGCAATGTACCACCAATTTCTTCTGCACCAATCTCTGCAGCGCCCTGCTTTCCTGCCACTCTGCTGCTGGGGAAACAGAGGGCTCCTGGCAGACAGACAGCCCCCTCGAAAACCATTTTATTTCAGAAGGCATTTGGCAGGCAGGGGTAGGTGGAGTTTGATTGGGACTGTGGGTGGGGTTGTGGGGGAGGATGAGGGGTGGCTTTTTGTATGAATTTTTAATGTTTTAAACTGTTTTTTAATGGATTGTGAGCCGCCCTAAGCCTTATTAGAAGGGCAGGATTGAAATTCAAGAATAAATAAATAAATAAATAAATAAAGGTACCACCACCTCAGCCCCGGCCCCCACGCTCCACCAGCCGTCCACCCTCAGGGAGACAAGCGGGCACAGCGGCCAACCAGGCCACTGTGCCTGATCCTGTCCCGTGGTTGGGACCTGATTCTGGGGAGGGGCTGGCAAACAGTCATTCATCGTATCCATTGCCAGCCCCATCCTGGATCGTGACCAACCTAGCCACGGTTCTGGAGGTGAGGCCGGCGTCACCTCCAGAACCGTGGTCAATTTGATCCCAGCCGGGTGTTCACTGTGGTGAACATCTGGCCAGGAGCAAATAGACATTCACGGGATCACAGCCACCACCCTGAATCCACTGTGATTCAGGGTGGTTGATTGTGATCCCATAACGTCTGAAAATACACTCGAGCTCTGCCTTTCCAATTCAGAGTAGCAAACAAATATTGCGTTTGCTCCTTCTTTGAGACAGCAGAAGAGCGGGTGGAAAGCAGGGAGTTGTGAAGAGAGCTGTAATGGGCACATGATTTGCTACCCGCAGGTAATACTCAATGTTTCAAGTACTGTTTTGGGCATCCGAATCAGAACTCGAATGGTTTTTTAGTACTTCAGAAATGAAATATCCCATCGGTACTCAAAATGTTGAATATTACCTGATTCTGATATTTCCGTTTTTTGGTACCCAAAATTACAACTAAAGCTCCAAAAATACCCCAAATTTTCTGGAAATCTGGGACCCGAAGTCAAAATTCTGGGACTGGAAGTCAAAGTTTCAGGACCAGAAGTTGAAAATTCAGGATGAAATCAGCATGTCAATTGTTCAGGTACCTGATCAAATACTGTTTTGGGTGCTGAAAAGTACCCAAGGTTTTCAAGTTGAAACTAGGGATGTTTTCATTTGCAATAATGAAAATGACAAAAAAAAATAACAACAAAATCAATAACGATAATGAAAGTCATTATTGCCTGGCAGCCTGGCAGGTGTTTTTTGGAGGGAAATTAATTATTTATTAATTATTATTATTAGAAAAAAATCTTATCCCGCCCCCTCCTGCCTTGGCAGCATATGTTTTAATATAAAAACATAAAATATATACATAACTTAAAAACTAACAATAAAACCATCAATTCCCCCACCCCCCAACCCTATCCCTCCCCCTACCTGTCTCTCTCACCAAATGCCTGGTGGAACAGCCAAGTTTTACATTGATGCCTGAAGGAGGGAAGACCCCAGGCCAAACGAACTTCTGCCGGGAGGGAGTTCCACAAGCGAGGTGCAGTGACCGAGAACGTCCTCTCCAATGTGGTCCCCTGCTGAATACAGGGGACCTCCAAAATGGCACCCCCCGGCCGACCACAATGGCTGTTCCAGAACCCGGGAAGTGAGGCGGTCCTGCAGGTAGGTGGGGCCCAGACTGTACAGGGCTTTAACACTAACACCATGAACCGGGCCCGGTAGGCAACAGGCAGCCAGTGCAGAGAACGGAGCACCAGTGTTATGTGCTCTCGGCAGCCTGTACCCATCAGGAGACGGGCCGCCACATTCTGCACCAGCTGCAGCCTCCGGACCGTCACCTTGGATAGCCCCACGTAATATGATGAGGGGAGGAGGGAGAAGACATCTCAGATCCAGAACTCTTGAACTGGGCCTGTGATGGGAAGGACCTGATGGATGTAATCGCTGGCCAATGAGCAGCGCAAGCGGGTCCCAGGCAGTTGCATGGCGCCCTGTGATTGCTCAATGCCTCCTGCCTCCCAGGACCAATAAGGAGAGCTCTGGGAGAGGGCACTGCAAAACAAACAAAGATGCTGTGTTATACAGAATGGATGAATACAAAGAAATGTTTATATAATAAACCAACAAATTACAAATAAATAAAACTTCAATACAATCATAAAAACAAACTACAACCCGACGCGTTTCGGGTTCAAAAACCCCTTNACCCTTCTTCAGGGGTGTAGAAACAGATCTGAAATGAACAAAACAATGAACATTTAATAAATGAAAAATATCTATATACAGCTCAATTCCCAAGTTTTCAAATATTGATCTTCTATAAAGCAGCAGAAATTTAACAACATATGATTAAACTGAACAAGAATATCAAAATTCATAATACAAATATATACACGATAGAATGCTGATGTATGCATGGTGGATGGTTCTTGCCCACAATCTTCGCTCCTCCTTTGCCCCCACCCTCACCTGCTCACGACCCCCTTGCTCCTCTAAATATGTCTGTGCCCCTTCTTCCTTGCTGCCCCCATGCCTGGAACTCCCTCCCAGGCATGAGATAGGTGGCGGCCGAAGGGCGAAGAGACGTTGGTGGGCCATTGGCAGGCGGAGGCGGTGGAGGCGGCTAACCTCACCACTGTACGATCCATCCCACCTTCCCCCCCTCTGCAACCAAACCACCAAGATGCCTGTCCTTATCTCTCATTGCCTCCCACATTTTCCAATACCACCTATATCCCTCCCTGAATACATTAATTCTGCTCCCTTCCTCCCAACTTTCAAATCCCTCCTGAAAACCCACCTCTTCCGTCAGGCCTTCCCTAGCTTGTCATGATTGAAACTGTGGCCTCTTCCTGCCTCACTCAGAATCTAGTTCCCTGTAACTAAGTGAAGCATGTGCGCCTGACCCTTCTCAACCTCATGAATGTACTCTCATCACTCCCGATGTTCGCCTCTCCCTTGTTTCACCCCTCCCTTGTCTCTTAGATTGTAAGCCCCTTGGGGGTAGGGACCTGTCTATGACTAGAAGGGGTGGGACACTGGGGAGAATACCGGATACCAGATTTACCGGTATTGGATCTCCCCGGTACCAGATTTACCAGTATCGGCATACTGGATCTTTAACACTGGGCATTTTACCGGGTTTTTTTACATTGCAGCCATTTATTTCAATGGCCGCAATGTAAAAAAACAAAACAGTAAAGCACCGAATGTTAAAGAACCGATATGCCAGTACAGGTAATATCGGATTTATCGGATTAATCCGATACACCCAATTATCAAGGGCATCAGATTTATCCGATACCAATATTCCCACCCCTAATGTTTGTTTGTTTATTGTGGCTCTAGCTTTCGCTGTGACCAAAACTTAACACACAATTTGACATTTGGCAATTATAAATAAAATAAATTAAAATATGCAAAAAAATCTGCATGTACATACAACAATCTAACTTGGGATTTAAACATCTCAGTTTGACGGCATAACACCTGGTCAGCAAGAAAGGTATACAATGACGGCTTTCCTCGGCTGGAATACAGTTGTATCTATGAAAAAAACAAACAGGTAAATACGAGGCAAGATTTGTCAATTGCCCCGATTACATACCCTGTTTCCCCTTGTTCCTCTCTCATCTAGGAAGCCAAAATAGCAAACTTTGCTGAATCCACTTATCACATAATCTTCCCCACATTATGCTAGGGAATGCCTAAGTGCAGTTCGTTTGGCCTGCAACACTTTCCTTTTCTTTATGGCAAGCCACAAATAGATAGCAATTGCAAGCATGTTTCTGGGATCGGATAATGTTAGTAAAGACTGGAGACACAAATCGGAGGCAAAGGTCATCCCATTGGCCAGCAAGGGAGACAACCATACCTGCCTCAAGGTGGCATAATAGGGACAAACCACCCCTAATGACTATTAGGGTACACCACTGGCACTGTATAAATTTAATAATAAAACAACAACAGCAACAATAATAATAAATTTGATGGGTATCCACATTTTTGTGAGTATTTGTTTCAGTTCTAGTTGTGAGCTGATGGACACTTAAAGCACATTATTTAGAAATTCTATAAATAATACATTTTTTATGATAGTCCTTCTCCCTCCGCCTCGCCACACAAAACTGCCTACAATGAAACAATGAAAAAACTTGTCAGCAACATCCACACAACAAGAGTAGCCCATGACAAGAGTGGCCCAAAGAACCAATTTTCTTTCTGTGCTTTAAAACATGGCCTGACCCCTTCCCTCAACCCTCCCGTTCCTACCCCCCTCAGGGAAAGGCAAGCTCTTGGCAAGCCTGAAAGATGTGTGCAGCATTGTGATCTAATTGGCTCCTGCTGTTGCTTCTCCTTTGGGACCATGAAAGCAGTCAATTACATAACACTAATGTGTGTACATATGACTCTCACAAAAGCCGAGTGGCCCATGTCAAGGGAACAAGGAAGTTGAAACCTGTTGTTTCGGAGAAATTCAAACCACTAAAAAAAACAAAAAGCGCCCAATGTCTGTGTGTTACAAAACAAAAAAGCAACAACAGCAGAAGCCCGGAGATGGCTAATTCCCCTCAAGCAGAGAGGAATCTTGAAGACAGAAATGCAAACTAGATTTGCCCAACCATTCTAGGCAAACTCCTCTAAAATGTTTTTCTTTCGCATGCAAGCAAGAAAATGCACAGGATAAAACAAACTCTGCTTATTTTAGTTTCTACTCAATTACCTGTTAATGGAAAAAATCTGGCATGGCTAATAATGAGGCAGGAATGAGATCACTGTTCTTGAGGCCTGGGCTGACAGGGAAGCTTGCAACAAGAAGTGCATTTATCTGCTTTTCTATAACCCTTTTCAAGCCACTCTGTCAGGGAGCCCAAACTGAACAGCCAGTTTTAGGAGGAACTTGGAACCTGCTCCAGGCTTCGTGGGCCCTCTGGGAAAAGGAAAATTATTGTTGGCAAGTCTGCCTGGCTCCAGAAGTCGAGCCCGTACCCCCCACGTGCCTGTGTAGCAGCAGACAGAGCTCCGAATTTTGTTATAATTAAATAACAGAGTGCTGATTGGTTGCTGGAGGTGGTCTTGAAACCAGTGTTTAAAGCTGAGGAGAACAAAGGTTACTATTCATAGGAGAAGGCACTGAGTCTTTTTTTAAAAAAAAAAATCCCATCAGTTTTGTTCCAAATTTAGGCCAAAAAAATGCTCACACAATGTCTTTTAAAATACCACCTGCTTAACTATTTTGTATAATGTTGCCATTATATAAACTTGAAGGAGGGAGAGGGCGGGAGAGGATAAAAAGGTAGAGCTGGATTCAGATGAAAAGCCACAACTTATTGAAAAAGGAAGATGGCAAAAAGGTGAACTTTCCTCGGAAAGATAAAACAGAGGACACGCCAAACCTGAGAAGTGGAAGCTACAAATGGATTTGTTTGCAAATATGACCGTCGTGAGTCTCTCAATGTGCCTTTCTGCTGCGCGCACACCTTGAGAACAAGGGTGCTCAAAAGGCAGCCAAGCAAGACAGAACTTTCACAGCCATATGTTATAAATCACCCGCGGATATGAATGGCCCCCTCTCCTTACACAGAGGATCGTGTGTTCAGGCCTGTTTGCTCTCACCTTGTGGGGATGGCACTGGGACTGTGCTAATAACCCAGTTATAGGACCATGTAACACTCCAGAGGCATTACTGGCCATGTAGGTTGGATCCCGTCCAAATGGGTAAGTCCAAAGGGTGCCATAACCTGCTAACCCCAAGACAGAAGAGGTAGTGGAGTGAAAGAGTTCAACAAGGCAAGGACTATACTGAAAGATACTCCTGTGAAACCCTTGGGGTGGTGTTTTCATTGCTGGCAAGCTCCCCCTGCAGTTCCAGAATAAGAGGGTTGGAGCTTATGTGGGTCAAGGGAAACCGGCATCTCCCACCAATTTTAGTCCAAAATGACACCACTGTGCAGACATCAACAGGTGCAGGGAACGACAGAGGGAGTTATCCAATAATGTCACAGCTCCGCTAAAATGGCTCCAGATGGAGCTATATAGGGGCTCCAGTTCAAATCAACAGGGCGGTTTGTGAAGGGAGAGAGAGAGAGAGACAAGCCTGGACCTGGTGCAACTTCCCAGGGAACTGTGTTGCAAGATGCAAACCACGTGGTCGCCAACCATTGAAAAGTGGCGCAAACTGGATCCAGACCCTGGTTTCCAGGAAGTGGGAGGTAGAGCTGGAGCAGGGAGCACTTTAGCTATCCACAGGAAATATCTACATTTTCAGGCACCGCCAGTGGAAATTCCCTCCATTGGGTACTTAGCCCCCCAAAATGAGGGTATTACTGGGTCATCCCAGGACACCAATCCCGGAATGCCCAGGCTGACGCACGTCACCATCAGGCTACTGCTCATCTGGTCCTGGCTTCTCCCTGCTTGTTGCTCCTCCCCGGTCCACATGCTCCTCAGCTGTGCAGGGAACTTCCCCCAGGACACATTAACAGGACACACACAGGTGGAAAGAGGCCTTCTTGCTTCCCCCTCGTCCCCCAAAAAGCAGTGTGTGGGACGGAGAGAAGCAGGGAGCAGCAGCCCAGCAGTGAGGTAACCCACTGGATCACATTTGGGTACCAGATGGTGCCCGAACGCAACCAGGGCAAGTTGGGCACCCCAGATCCGATGATATTACTGAAAAATAACTCAGTAATAGAAATAACATGTATTTTAGGTAATTGGTATTTTAGGTAATTGGAGCAAATTGGTACTCTGGTAGCCCGTTCAGCACCTGACACGATACTCAAAAATGTGGGTGTTTGTTTATTGTTCCAGTTTTTACCCTGCCCTTCCAGAATGGCTCAGAGCAGCTTACAAATATAAAAAGTGTGTGTGTGTGTGTGTGTAGTATTATTATTATTATAAGCATTTATATAGCTCCAGCGATGTACCTGGCCCTTTACAGAGAATAAGATAGACACAGGGTGATTTCAGATGTTACGTTTTCGGCATTCACCACAGTCAACCTCAGTCAAACGCGGGGGGTGGGGAAAGAGCCGTGCACGTCTGTTTGCTCGTATCCAGTTGTTCACCACAGTCAAATGCGGCCCGGGGTGAATCTAACCACGCTTCGTGAGGTCGGGGCAGGAGGAGGTCCAGAAGTGTGGTGAATGTTCACCATGGCAGGGGTGAAAGAAAAGTAACGTCTGAAGGAAAATCACCGGCCGCGGTGAAAGGAAACGACCACCGGCCGTGGTGACGGCATGCAGAATCACTGCCAGGCAACCAACAACAAGCGGCACACGGAGGGAGATTTAAAGGGCAGGCAGCAGTAAGGGAACGTGGTGGAGAAGTCGATGGAGAGGAGGAAAACATGCGGAGGATGGAGCGAGAGGGTGAGGAGGAAGCGCAGCAGCAGCAGCAGGGGGAGCCCTAAAAGAAGGTAGGGGGTGCAGCTGGGAGCGGATGGGTCAGGGCCGGGGTGAAGGAAGGGTGAGGGAGGGGGGGAAGGAGGGAGGGATCACAGCCACCAGGAGGCTAACCAGCAGCCCCCATTGTACCCACAAACAGACCAGCCAGAGGGCACGCACCCCGGAGGAACCCGAGGCCGGAGGGAGCCAGGGACAGGCAGCGGGGGCTGTGGAGGAGGAGGAGGAGGCGGCAGCGGAGGGGCCAGCAACCGGGCGCCAGTACCACAGGGGGAGTCAGGGGGGGCTCTAGGAGACCCACAACCTAATAGCTCTCTGGGCAACACCTGAGATGCAGGCTGAGCTGGCGATCAACGCCCAGAATGAACAGGTGTTCGCCCAGATAGCCATGGAGATGGGGGAGGCCAGATACGACCGCACACCCACACAGTGCCGGACTAAGATCAAGGAACTCAAGATGGGCTATAAGGACATAATGGACAACAACCGATGCTCTGGGTGGGCGACACGGGCCTCCCCCTACCCGGATGTGCTGATCTGGGTGCTCCACAGCAAGGACTCCATAGTCGCCTGGCTCCCGGTAGGAGGGGGTGCCCGGGAAGAGTGACCTGCAGATGAGCACACACACCCCCTGCAGCCAGAGAGCACCGGGCACGACCGGGCTCTGGGCATGGAAGCCCCAGAGGAGCTGCCAGGGACCTCGGGCACGTGCGCCCGGCACACCCCCAGTCCGACCGCCGGCGAGAGCACGCATGCCCCAGCTGACTCAGAGGAGGTGGAGGGCGAGGAGGAGACCATCACCCTGCACCTCATGGCATGCCAGACCAGGGACCAAGCAGACACCAGGCCCAGCGACTGACTGGCCTTGGAGGAAATGGACATGGAGGGAGCAGGTAGGGGCAATGCAGGGCACACACAGGGACCACAAGGGAAGGGGGGACAAAGGGGGTGGAAGGGGATGGCAGCAACCCCCCACCCCCCGGTCCCAGATGCTGGGAAGAGGCACGGACAGAGGGAGCCGCACAGGGGCCAGCGGAGCCCATCCCGGGGTGAAGGAGCATCCCAAGCATGGGGACAGGAGGGGGGCAGGGGAACAGCACCTGACATGCTTAACTGACCCCTTTATCACCCTACAGAGCCACACCAGGCACAGGAGGGCTGTGGCCAGGGGCCACCGGTACCGCCGGCCCAGAGGATGCAGGAGCACAGAGCGCGGATGCGCAGGCACCGAGAGGACCTAGCGCAGGAGCTGGTCACCACCAGCGCACAGCAGACTGAGGAGATGCTGGAAGCTGTCAACTGGCTAGAGGAGGGGACCACGAGGGCCCTGCAACAGGTGGAGGGAAGGGACCGGGCACTGTTGGCAGAGATGCAGAAGGACCAGCGGCTGATGAAGCGGGACATGGACTGCCAATTGGAGGCACTCCAGGCCCACTTGGACTGGCAGGACCACCGGTCTGAAGAGCTCGGCCGTAAACTGGACCGCTCACTGGATCAGGGCATGTCCCTACTCCTGCAGGCCGGGGCCTTGAGTGCCTTCATACTGGCAGCAGCCCCACCGGGTGCCATGCCAGTGCCTGGACCTGTGCCCCCTCCACCCCAACCCCCTGGCCATACCACAGGCCCTGCCAGTGCCGCAACCCCCGCTGCCCCAACAGCACCTGGTACCGCGGATCTGGGGACCAGTGACCCCACAGCTCAGACACCAAAAGCTGGGCCCCAATACGGCCGCAGGCAGCACAGGGGGGGTGGACAGGGGGCCCCCAGAGGCGGTAGTTGGGGGGCAGGGTCCCCAGCCCTTCTGGCTGACAGCACCTCCTCCTCCATTTCGGACGAGGGGGGCTCAGTAGCCTCGATCATCCCTGTTGGCAGGGGACGGGGATGGCCTAGGGGCAGCAGGGGATGGGGGAGGGGCAGGGGCAGGGCAGCATAGGGTGGGGAGGGGGCATCTGGGATCACTGAGGGGGGTGGGAGGGGGGAAGGGCACGGGGGCACACAGGTGTACCGGGGTCTGGGGCGGGGATGGGGGAGCACAATAAATGGTATTGGGACACCTAACCGTGCCCAAGTGCTTTCTTTCCTACAGGTGCATACCCCCCCCAACCCCCCCTTGGCCTCACGGACATCCCGCACCAGGCACGACTCAGTTGTGTGCCCCACCCCAAGGTACCGGCTGTGGTCTGACACTGGGGGTACCCTGAGCAGGCCCCTGGGGCTCGGGCCGCTGCCCCTCCCTGTGCATGTGAATGCAATCATTGCTATCTCCACAGGCAGGTGTGTATGCATGGGGCTTTCCGGCCTTGCATGCCGGCAGCTGTGCGCTGCCCACTTCCTTCACATCCCTCCACAGTGGTCCCACTGTTCCCGTCCGGCCGTTATCTGTCGGCCTTGGAGCCCCTGTCTTCCTGTCCATCCCCCTGGCCCTGCATCCCATGCTGCCCCCATGGCTGCTGCGGCTCAGAGCCTCCAGGAGCTGTACCATGGTGGCTGCATCCCAGCCCGAGGTCCTGCTCAGAGCCTCCGGGGGCTCTGTCCATGCCTGGACCGCCCGTGAGAGCATGGCCCCGTGCAACCTGTGGTGTTTGCCCATCGTTCAGCACAGCCTGCGCTCCCTGCTCAGCTGGCCGGATGCCTATCAGTGCCTGAGCTTTGGTATGCTGCAATTTGGTTATGTCGTGACCGCTGGCGACTACCACATGCACTGTGAAGAGCTGGGGCTCGCCCCCTTCCCTGAGGGGCACTTACTGGACACGCTGGAGGGCCTAGCGGGGTGGAGCCCTGCCAAGACAGCCTCTGCTCAGTGTGTGTGTGCCTTCCCAGGATATGTGACCTGCCTGTGTGAGGGTGGCCCGGCCGTGTCCTACTTCATCAGCGTTCAGGGCACCCGTGGGTAACCGCGTTCCCGCAGGGCTGCCTGCTACTGTCTTATGGAGCTGTCCCACCTGCCCTAGCCCCCTGCGGCCGATTATGGCTTGACCTCCCCCCTCCAGGCCGGAGCTGGTGGCCCTGTCAGAGGTGTGCACCTGCCCTGATGTGCAACTCGGGATAAGCTGTGCGGATCCCTTCAAGTCCTTCTACCTGATCTGCTTCCACATGGCTGGACGCGGCTTCTGCTGGAGACTGTGGCAGTGGCCCCGCTATGTGCACCTGCTGTCGGTACCGCCCCCTCCACCCGATTGGAGCCCCTCCAGCTGGGTGTAGGGCCCATCTGTCATCCGGCTGCCTCCTCAGCACCTCCGTTCCATCAGTGACCTGGGTGCTCGCGCCACCGCCTGCTGCCTCTTCAGGATGACTGGACCCCCTGGGACCCACTGCCGGCCGCCTGCCCATCACCCCCTCGCCTGGGACCCACTGCCGCCACCCCGGAACCCTCCGTGTGGCCTCCGTGGTGGGCTGTTGTGGTGGTTACCTCCCTCCCGGACTGGGCCCCATGCCCTCCTTGCTGCTGCCCCTTCTCCCGCACCCTGGCCCCATGCACTCCCACTCTGTATGGCTCTGCGCTGGGCCGGTGCCGCTTGTGTCCTCAATAAACACCTGTTGTGCTTCACTGTGCCTTGTGTTGCCTCCTGTGTCCTTGGGCTGCTGGGTCCCTCTTCCCCTTGCCCACTGGGGTCCTGCTCCCTCCCCCTCCTGGTGGGCTGGCCCTGCCGGCCCCTCGCCCCCTCCATGCATCCGACTGGCCGTGGGGTTTCCTGTCCCCCCCTGGTGTGTGCCTCCCTCTGCCCCCCTGCTCGGCTCCCCTTTGTTGTGTGGGTGTGCTGCTTTGTGTGTGTGTGCACTTCTCGTTTTGAAGTGCGCGTGCCTTCTGTGTGGCCACTGTCTGCTCACGCTGCTCACGCTGCAGAACCCTCCACCCCCTCCCTTCATGTTTCCCTTCCTTGGGTGGGGCCCTCCACTGTCTTTGGCTTTGTTTGCCCTCAGGCGGCCACGTTTGCATCCGCGTGACCCCGGTGCCTTGTGGGGCTCCCACCGTGGTTCTCGCCACCA
>QEPC01003796.1:2719142-2788040 GCA_003113815.1 Sphenodon punctatus | reverse complement strand
CCCCCGGCCCACCCCTATGCTGGCTGGGAGCTCCTCTGAATTTCCCGCAAGCGATACTTGCTTGCTTGCAGCGCAAATTTGGCCACCGCTCAGGTCACCTCCGGCGCAGTATCCCTAAGCAGAAAAATAAGTTTCTGCAAATCAGATCTGTCAGCTAAATGCCCCATATATTGACAGATTTGGGCTCTCGGCCCACTGTACAATGGGCAATACAGAAGGTAATGTGGGAGGTCCTCCACAACCTTCTGCTTACATATACAGAGTCGGTCCGCATATTTCCGGGTGGCATACCTCCCCTTAAGAACTTCCTTCACCATAGACTGACACCGTAATGATGTAAACGCATGCCGTAATCTGACTTGGGTAATCCCCCCCTACATATGCTGGCGTGATTTCCCCGCAGCCCAAAACTTATAATATGGTGCAGTTTTAACATTAGCAACAATCATACGATTTTCTTGGAGGTCAATATCTTTAGATCTTTCCTTGATAAGTTTTATCCCCTGTTTACATGTGTAGTTCATAAAGAACTCAGAGGAGAAACCCAGCTCATTAATCCTCCTTTTCACCATCTTCCACCAAAAATGAATAGGACCTGGGGAGTTATAGCATTCTTCCAGGCACAAGCTGACCAGAGATTCTGGGTGGGTACATCTTGCTTTTAGCCAGAAACTTAGGATTAAATCCCCACACCTTCTTTCCCAAGATATCACCCCTGCCCCAAGGGTACACATGGCAGAACTTGTGGAGCGTGGAACCCCCAACAGTTTTTTAAGAAAAGAATTTTGAACTCCGGCCAACAACCTAACAATGCCGGGGTCACTGCCCCATACAGGAACCCCATAGGATAGCTTCATCAATACTTTGGCAACAAAAACCTTTAGAGCTGGCAGAACCATGTGCCCCCCAGCGGAGTGATAGAATCTCAAGATCATTACCACAACTGGATTTGCTGCCTTCCTTAAGGCATCCACGTGTGCCCTCCACGAGCCGTTAAAGGAAAAAATCAACCCCAAATATCTGAAGTATTTTACCTGTTGCAGCAATACGCCCTGAAATAGAAATAAATAAAATAAATAAATAAAAATCCCAACCCAATCCCTAATTTGTAGGGAGCTACAACATGCTTGGCTGAAAAGAAAGGTCTTACGTTTCCCCCAGAAGATGTTTAGGCTTAGACTCTGACAAACGTCCAGGGGAAGGAAGTTCCACAATACTGGGGCAGCAGCTGAGAACACCTCTCTGCATGTTCTTGTCATCATAGGACCTGACTAGCAGGTGGTACACAAAACAGTGAGACTGACTGTAGGGATCAAGATGGGGCATAGTGAGAGAAGAGGGCTTTCAGATATGTCAGAGAAAGTCAGTCTTTCAGAATGTCAGAATTGGAAAGGACCTCCAGGGAAATTCATTCATTTTCATTCATTCATTCATAATCTTTATTTTCATACAGATACCTACCATGGCACTCAGAGCACTTTACGCATAACAATTTAATACAACCTTTAATCCTCACAACAACCCTGTGAGGTAGGTTCGGTTGAGAGAATATTGTGGCTGGCCCAAGGTCACCCAGTGAGTTTCTGGCTAAGGCAAGACTAGAACCGGGTCCCCCTCTACGTCCTGGTCCAACTACTGCACACTTAGCCATTAGATTCAATTTCTACCCCGCTCTTTCTATGAAGGCTCAGGGCAGCTCACAAAAATATAAAACATACATAAACATGTAATAAGCACATAAAAGCCATTAAAAACCCAAAATCCACCCACCAACCCTCTCTCTAACTCCTTCCACCCAATTCCACCCTGTCAAACGCCTGGTCAAACAAAAAGGTCTGACATCTCTTCCGAAGAGTGAGCAGGCTCAGGCAGATCTCCAAGAGGAGAGAGTTCCATAATTGGGGATCGGCCACCGAGAACATCATCTAGTCTAACCCCCTGCTTGGATACAGGTCATTGTATGTAAATTTGGGATTAGGCCCTCTAGAAAGCATGAAATTCAACACCACCAACCATGGAACGAACTAAAAAGAGCAAGTGAATCTCGAACAAGTTGTTTGGGATTTTTCCAATGAAAAAGTCTGATGAAACGTAGGCACTTTTTAAACAGGCCGTGGCCGGGGGGTGGGGGGGAAGGGCACACTGCTACAGGGAGCAAACCGCATTGTCCCCAGTGAGTGAGTGGGGATGCATGGGTCATGGGAGTGTGCACCCACGCACTCCCACATTTACAAGGGATGCGCCCCCACGTTGGATGATGGATGCCCATGCAGGGGAGCGTCCCATGTAAAAAGGGTCCTAGTCTTTTGAAGAATGTCAAAAATCACCATGAAAGTTACATATGACTGGGAAAAAAAATAATCTACATTTCTAGAAATCTTTTCCTATGCTTATATCAAACCTGTTTTCAATGTTCGGATACCGAAAATGCTTGATTGCCAATTTACAGTACCTGAGATTGACTTTACCCTAGCCTCCATTTCACTTTTGTTTCCAAAGCCTATGGCTTTGGAAGCCAGTGTTCACTTTAAACAGGACACTGGCAAAGAATTTGAAGAGATGTACCTTATGCCACTCTGAATGCCTTATTATGGGTCCCAATTTTTTTTTAGCGACGTAGCCATCTGTCCCCGGAACTCACCTCCTTTCGGAAGAGATGTAAGACCTGCCTGTTTCGACAGGCATTTGGAGAGGGAGTGGGGTGAAATGTAGGTGGGATGGGGAGGGAGGGTAGTGAGTTTTTTCCTTGACTGGTTTGTTTTTGAGTTTAAAATATTTATAAGATTTTATTATTTATGTTTTATTGAACCTTGTTATGTTTTATTGAATTTTGTAAGCCACCCCGAGCCACCACTGGCAGGAGGGGGCGGGGTAATAAGTTTTTTAAATAAATAAATACCTTAAGGCCATCTGAAATAGGGCTTGCACTAGTTTGAGAGAGAGCAGGTTCTCACACAATGCTACCCCCTTGCATGAGTGCAAGGTACCCTATGATTCACCCATTCACAAAAAGTGCATGCACTTTGAGAGGAAAAACCCTACATGTACCACCCTGGGTAATTTCAGATGTAACAATACCACGGTCAACCACAGTGAACCCCGGACAATTCCGATGCGCAGCCAAAGAGCTGTGAACGTCTGATCAGCAGCATCCATATGTTCACCACGGTCAATCACCCATAGGGGCCAAAGCCAACCACGGTTCTGGAGGTTGGGACGGGACCATCCCTGGAAGCATGGTGAAAGCGATTCCCAACGGGAAACCGCCCAACGTAATGACTGGATGCCAACCACCAGGTGGAATCATAACAAATTATCCCCAGCCATGGCGAGAGCATGCAGCATCGCTGCCAGGCAACGAGCAACACACAGACCGGGGAGGAAGATTTAACGGGCACACAGCAGCAGGGGAACATGGCAGGATGGAGCAAGATGGAAGGGAGTGAGGCAGGGGGGAGGAGTAGGAGGAGGGGAGGAGGTGGCGGTGGTGGCAGAGGAGCAGCAGCAGCAGCAGCTGCAGCTGGCCACCCCTGAGGGGACAACCGGCCAGGGGATGGAGGCATCCCAGAAATGGGTAAGGAGAGTGAGGGAGGACCTGCACAGCGACAGAGGGGCACAAAAGGGCGGTGCCCGGTGGAAGGGCAGCAGGGGGGGCGGGCCGCAGGTCGGAAGGACCAAGGACACTAACCCCCCCTCTATGACCCACAGACCTAGAAATGAGCCTGGGACCCGGAGCCTCTGGAGGAGACCGGCGGAGGGGAAGTGGAGGAGCAGCAGAGGAACCACAGGAGGCAGGCACATGCGGGAGCCAAAAGGAGACCCAGGACTTCATAAGGATCTGGGGGTCCCTGGAGCACCAGCAGGGGTGTAGCTACCATTGGACAAACAGGGACATTTGTCCCGGTGCCCGTACCAGCTGGGGGCCCAACATCCAAGGTAGCTAACCCCCTCCCCACCCTTTTTTTCTTTTTTAATTGCCACCTGAGCTGGCTGGCCGCTGGGGGCCCATCTGGCTTCTACATGGGCCCCTTCCTGCCTGCAGTTGCAACATTATGTCTGATACAATGTTGCAACCATGGGCAGGGGAGGGAGGGGCCCCATGCAGCAGTCTGTGTCAGGCCAGGACACTCACAAGCCTCATGGCTCGGTTCGCCCCCCATGATGCCACGTCTTGAAGGAGGAGTCCTTTCCACCAGTCCAGACCCAGTCCAGGAAGGGCTCAAGGGAGGCCCAGCCAGAGTGGGAAGGTGCCCGGCAGCATGAGTGGAGCTGCCGCCAGACACCTTCCTGCTCCAGCACTCCCCGCATTGAGCCGGCCCAGCCTGCCCTGCCCGACCAGCCCCCGGCCTCTAGGGCTGGTTGGGTGGGCCGGAGCAGCAATGGCACTGCTGCTGCTGGCCATGCATGGCCCCAGCGTGCGGGCAGCGATCCATGATGGACAAAGTGCACCATGGGACCAGCTTGCCACTGGGCCAGAAGATGAATGGGCCCAGCAGCAGGCCACCAGCAGCAGCACGCTGCAGACTCTGCAGAGAGCAAGTAAGTCCCGAGCACCAGCAGCCCAGTGCCCTAGGCCAGCCGAGCTCAGAGGCGCTCCTAGGCCGGCTGGCAGCTTCATCACCAGCAGGGGGAAAAGGGGGAGCTATGGACATTTCTTGTCCCTGGGTCCATCCCAAGCTAGCTATGCCCCTGAGCACCAGGTGGAGATTGCCGTGAACCAGAGGAATGAGCATGTGTTCATGGAGATCATGTGGGACATGGAGGCGGCGGGGCACCACAGGACCGTGGCCCAATGTCACGCCAAGGACCTCAAGAGGGGGTACAAGGCCATCAAGGACAACAACCGGCAGTCCAAACACGGAACATAGACTGCCCCCTACTATGATGCCCTGGACCGTGTCCTACACATGAAGGGCTCCATAGTTTCCCCACGGCTCGTGGAGAGCGCCGTGGTCCAGGGCAGGGAATGGGCCAATGTACCCCCACCCCTGGCAGTTCCGCACGCAGTCACCAACCCTGGGGACCCAGTCCCTCCCGAGGAACACCCTGGGACATCAGGAAGCAGCAGGCCCCCCTCGTGAACCAGCACCGGGAGCCCATGGCTGCAGTTTGACTTGGGCAGATCTGAGGCTGGCACACTGGTTTCCCTGAGCCAGTGGACCCAGGGGGAGCAGAGCCCCATGGAGGACCTGGCCTCGGAGGACTCCAAGACAGACATAGAGGGTAGGCAAGCAGCTAGGAGGGCACACGGGCCATAGGGGACGCACCCAGGACTTGGAGCCCCCCACAGGGTGCAGCCCCCAGGAACCAGGGAATGTGGGAAGGGGGTCAGGGTGTGTGGGTCCCCGCCCAGGCACACAACAGGGGGGACAGGCACATCTGACTGGGGGGCACCGGCCCCCGGTGCCAGCGAGCGTGGGAAATGGTGGGATGGGGACCTGGACCATGCAAGGGTAACACACACACCCCCTCTACTCCCCAACAGGTGTGCACTCTCTCTGGCATGCGGATCAGCCAGGCAAGGGGGGAATGCGGGGAAAAGCTGCAGCAGCAGCAGGTGCAGCAAGGTGAGCAACCAGGGCGGGGTGTGTGTCTCCAAATGGGGGTGCACCCCATGGCTCGGGGTGGGATGGGGGGATGGGCGGGGCACAGGGGGGCCTCCAGGGGAGGATCGTGCCTGCCCATGCACTGGGAGGGGCACTACAGCCACCCCCAGCACAGCTCCGGGACAGGTGGTATGTGTCCAAGCTTGAGTAACCATCACCAATCGTTTCCCCACCAGGGCAACAGGCAGTGCCCCCACCAGCCGAGCCTGTGCTCCCGGCACAGCGGCACTGGGAGCACAAGGCACGGGGACAGAGCTTGAGGGAGGATCTGGCTGAGCAAATAGTCCGGACCAGCATGGAGCAGGGGAATCAGATGATAACTGCCATCAACTGCATGGAGGCGGCCATGGATAGGGCCCTGCAGCATGCAGAGGTCAAGGACCAGCAGCTGGCGGCAGAAATGCACCAGGAACGGAGGCGGGAGCGATGGGAGCACAAGCAGGAAACGGAGGCATTGGAGTGACTCAACCAGACCATCGAACGGTTGGACACTGAGCACATCCAAATGATGGACAGGTCCCTGGACATTGGCACCTCACTGCTGCTGCATGCAGGGACCATGAGTGCCTACAGCATAGCAGCCACTCCACCCGGCACCATACCGGCTCCAGCACCTCAGCAGCCGTCTGTGGCACTCCCACCACCACCACCACTGCCCCAGCTGCCAGCATGGCCGCTGGGCCCATGCATCCGCCTCCTGGTCCCACCAGGTCTCTGGAGACAGCTGCCGCCCCAGGAGGCCCCTCTGGCATGGCCCCCGCCCCCTCATCCCAACCACACAGGGCAGTCCAGAGACCCGGAGATGGCCCAGGACACGGTCGGGGAAACAGACAGCGGGGGTGAAGAGAGCTCCCAGAGCTCCACAGCACCCACTAGGCAGCCGAGGGGGTGGCCCAGGAAGCAGCAGGGTCAAGGGGGCAGAGGATGGGGGAGGTAGGGCAGGGCAGGGAGCAGGAAGTGGGGAAGGGTGGGGTGAGGGCACAGGGGGCATTGTAAGGAAAATAAATGCATGGGTTTGCAACTACAACAGCTTTATTGTCTGCTTCATGGTACCAGTAAGGGGGTAGGGCATCGGATCGGCTGCAGGTCAATGACAGGTGGGACCTGCCATGGGGAGGCCCCCACAGGGCTGTGGGCACCCACAAGTGCCGGGACAGTTGGTGCTGTAACTCGCCTGTGCGGAAGGGGTGGGGACCTGGGGACTGGGGGTGTCCCGTGGCAGCCCACGGGGTGCCCTGGGGCCAGCCCAGTGCAGTCAGGCCCCAGGCTCACTGGCTATATGCCTTGCCAGGGCAGCACTGATCTGCTTAGCATAGCGGTATTCCTGCGGGTTCCCAACGTTCACATAGAGTGACACAGGTCCTGGTGGCTGCGGGGGCATGGGGAACGCCAAGGCAGCTGCATCAGTCTCGCATATGTTGTGCAGGACACAGCAGGCACCGATCACAAGGGCCGAGGTCTCCACAGCGAGGTCAAGGCGACCTGCAAAGCACCTCCAGCACTGCTTGAGGGCACCGAAGGACTTCTCGACCACGGTCCTCGAGGTGCATAGCCGGGAGTTGAACAGCACCTCCACAGGCATCCTGGGGACAGTCCGGGTATGCCTTAATGAGCCAGCAGAGGAGCGGGTAGGCCAGGAAGCAGGGGAGCATCACCACCCCCTTGATCCTGGTCATGTCCATGTCTACAAAGTCCCCTTGGTACATCTGGGCATAGAGGGGAGAGATGGCGAGGATCCGGGCATCGTGGCTGCGACCGGAGTGGCCTGTGAAGATGTCCATGAACCAGACCCAGTGGTCTACAGCTGCCTGGAGCTGCCAGGAGTGGTTGATGTACTCACTAGCATCCCCATTGGGGGGCCGGAGGATCTCAATGTGGGTACCATCCACAGTGCCCAGACAGTTGGGGAACTCCCCAGCCTCGAAGCCAGCCACCACGGTCTCCTGGTCCACCATCTGGATCACTCGGTCGAGTAGCACACCCTCCACGGCCTCGCAGAAGTCCCGGAGGATGCCTGTGATGGTGCTCAGTCCCACACCAAAGTGCTGCACCACGGACCAGCAGGAATCCAGAGTTGCCAGTGCCCAGACCGCTATAGCCATGCGCTGGATCACAGGTATGGAGGAGTGCGTGGGCGTGCACAGCCACTTCAGTCAGGGCTCCAACAACTCAGCGAGCCACATGAGGGACCGCCTGTCCATGTGGAAGTGTGCCCTCCACGCTGCATCGTCCCATTGTGCCAGGGCCCTGGCCCACCATTCCTGTGCCCGGTCCATGACCCAGAGCCGCCTTTGCGTGGGCATGGCGAGCATTGCTGCGCTCCCCATGGCCAATCGGGGAGCCTCTTGGAGGACAGCGGGCCACCCTCGGGCGAGGCACAGGGCCCGTTGGTAGGGCCCAGATGCCTGCAGGGCCCTGAGCCTGGCCTGGGAGCACCTGCAACCATGGTGGGTGCACCGGGAGGCCACAGCGGTCCTTACAAGGAAACCCCGGATGTGGGCACTCAGGTGGAGCAGCGCCGTGGTGAGCCGCTGGAGGTTGGTGTGCTGCTGGTGCCAATCTGCAGTCAGGTCCAGGAACAGGTGACCCTCTGGCCCATGTCCATGGTGGAGGGTGCCCATGGTGCAGTCTGGCGCCCGGCTCTCCTGCCCATGTCCCAGGCCCACCCCAGGTCCATGCCCCACCCGTTCACCTGTGGGGCAGGCCCCGGCACACCCTTATTGGCCACCCTCACCCAGCCGCCTCACCACCAGCTGGCCGGGGGCTGCTCAGCTGTGTTGGTGGGGCCTTCTCTGGGCTCCTCGTGCCGGTTACACTTGCCTGCCGGCTGGTGTGTGCTTGCAAATGGCTCCTGTCCCCTGGGTGCACCTGCAATCCCGTTCTGGGGGCTCGTGGCCCGGGCCCGCATGCGCCCATCAGTGCGGTCCGCAACTGGTTGCCTGTTGTCATCACCTCCCTGCTTTCAGTGCTTGCTGGACATTCTGTGCGCTCGGTTCCTGCAGCTGTACTGGGTCCACTCCCGACGCATCGCTCGCTAGCTGTGCCTTGTTGCGGCCGGCGGCCTTATCGTGTGTCCTCGCAGCTCCCCTGCTTCCCTCCCCAGCCCACATGGGATCATGGGGACCCTCTTTCCTTGCTGCTCAGACCCTCTGCCGCTGGATCATGGCTGGCAGTGCTGCCCCTGGGCTCCCGCATGCCCCCCATAGCTGGACCTTCTGGGAGACCATGGCCCTAAGTGACCTGTGGCATTCCCCAGCCTTGCAACTGCTCCTGTGCTGCCCAGATACCCTCTCTGGTGCCTATGCGACTCTGAGCTCCGGCCTTCGCTATTTTGGCTATGAGACGAGTGGCAGCCCGTGACAACTCCATGCAGAGGTGCTGGGCCTCCGTCACTTTCCTGACGGGTGCATTCCGGAGATGAGGTGCTCGCATGTGGCATTGTCCGTGGAGGAGACTGTGTCCGCCATCTTGGTCTGTGGCCTGACCAGGTTCACTACCTGTCCGGAAGAGGGGGGCCCTGCCCTGGCTGTTTCCTTCTTCTGCTGCATCCACGGGGCCTGTGGCTACCAGCGCTTGTGTGGGGTGGCGTTTTACCGCCTGTTGGAGCTCAGATACCTGTCTTGGCCCCCTGCTGCTGACTATTCCTTGTCAGAGCCCACCGGACCGGAGCTGGTGGCACTGGCAGCTGTGTGGACCTGTGCTGATGTGCAGGTGGGGCTGACTGGCCTGGATCCATTTTAGGCCTACTACCTCTCTGCCCACCACATGGCACACTTGGGCTACCGCTGGGGCATGCTTCAGTGGCCCCACTACGTGCATCTGTCAGCCAACCCGTCCCAGCCCCCTTCGTGACCCTGTGCAGCTGGATGTGAGGCCCCCTGTGTCTTCAGTGTGATGGACGACAGCCCCACTGTGTGCTCCCTGCACCTCCCTGCCGGCTTGGAGCACTGGCCGCTCGCTCCTTGACGTTCCAGCCTCGCAGCTGTTCTGGCTGGGTCTGTTGCCTCCGTTCTGCTCGCCTGTGTCGCTGTGCCCCCTCCATGGGCACCCCCTGTCCTTTGCTGCCTGTGGGGTTCCTCTCCATGCCCGGCCCCCCCTTTGGCTGGTTCCTGCTGCCTGTGACCTCTTCTGGCTCTCCCTGTGGTGTAGTCCTCCCTTGCACGGCTGCCCGGTCACCTGTGTCCACCCCCTGGGTGCCTCCATGACTGTATGGGTCTTGGGTCCCTTGGACAGCACCTCCCAGCTTCCTCCGGGGTGTGTGTGTGTGCTGCCCGCAGGATCCTTCTGGCATCCGTCCCCACCCGTGCTTCTGCATCAGCGAGGGGAATCCTTGCCGTATGGACCTGTCTGGGACCGCTCCACTGCCTTCCTCTGTTTGGTTGCCCTCCCCCTGTGACCCTGCTCTGTCCCCATGGGGACCCCTGTGACTTGGACTGCCTGTGTTGCTGATGGGTGGCCTGTTCTGCCTGTGGTGCTCTGGGTGCCTTTCCCCATGTCCCGGCCTGTTCCCAGGCCGGTCCCCTCCCTTCCCATGGCCCGTAACTCCCCCCCCTCCCCCGTGTCCATGGTGCTGTGCGTGTTGGTCTTACCGGGGTGCTGTCCCCCTCCCCCCCCGTGTCACTGCTCCTGGCTGTGCCCGGTGTGCGTTTCCCTTCCTGGGTGTCTGTCCGTTCCCTGTCCTGTGTTGCTGTTTCCCTGTGTGCCCCGGCGTACTCGCCACGGTTGGGAATCCACTGTGGTAACCCGGGAGCGCGTAACATCTGAAATTACCCCTGTCTCCATCTGCTGTTACTTCAGGGGTAAATTACCCCTGCTTAAATCAGGAGTTCCTTTCTCGGTAGGTAAATTCTACATAAATCAAAGTGGCTAGCCAAGACTTTTAGCATAGAAAAGGACTACCAATTAATCTTGGATTGTCTAGCTTATTTTGGCACCATACAAAGCAGGGTAAATTAATGAAGGGCAAATTACCACACCTTAAAGAGTTCTGAGGTAATTGATTCTGGAAAACATGCTGTTAGCAGGATTCAATTAAACCAGGGCAACATTCTTGTCTGGACAAACCCATAGGGTGTACCTATACAAGGGATAAAGGTTAAAAGGGATGCTTTTGACACAGATTCTAATCCTTGTGGGGATAGGCTAATGTGCTCCTATTTGTGTTCTAGCCTGCCAACACCATGCAAGCTCTAGGTTTAGCCTTGGCTTTCAAGTGTTTATTGAAATGCATTCACTTTCTCCAACATGGGTTAAAAAGAAATAATCCTCTTTCCTCCACAGTATGTGGGGAATGGGAAGAGGTTAAAAGCACTAACTGTAAGAACTAATGCAGCCTGAGGTAGGTGTCAGGTTAATTCTCTACGGGTAAGGCCACAGGAGACGTTATCACACATTGGGCAACCTTACCCTATATTAGCCCGCGATGCAATGGACCGTATAGCCAGCAGCTGCCAGTTGTTCGCCCAGTTCTGCCCAGGATGGGCAGCTGACTGCTATCCGCCTAAGAAGTCCGGTGACACATCATGTGTTACTGTTGACCCACCCAGGCCAAGGTTGCCCAATGTGGGATAATAGGCTACCTCCCGTGTGACCAGAACTGTGCTGCCCCACTCTGCAGTGAGGCCCGCTGGCACCATAGAACGGGAGATGCAGTTTGTTCCTGTGTGTTTATGTTATGTCTGGGGGCAGGATAGTGGGTGGGCTGGGGGATGGTGGGTGGAGCAGGGCCGGGCTTGGTGCCCGTGGGTGTGGATGGCTTTTCAGCCTGCCCCAGGCCATGGCGAGACTTGGTACTTACCTACAAAACCCTCCACAACCTGACCCCCCCTAACTCTCAGCCCTCATCTTCTTACACACTGCTGCACACACTCTCCGCTCCTTCTCTGTCACCTCCCTCGCTCTCCCTCATCTCCCCTGCTCCCCTAACCGCCTTCGTCCCTTCTCCCTCGCTGCCCCCCATGGCTGGAACTCCCTCCCTGCCCACATCCGCCTTGCCCCCGCCTTCAAATCCCTCCTTAAAACCCAACTCTTCCTCTCCGCCTTCCCTGATGCCGGCTAGTACTCCCCTTTCAACATTTACTGTCCACCTAACTGCAACCAAGCCAAGCACGTGCACCTGAGACTCCGCATCCACGTGAATGTTTTTATCCCTTGTCTTTCCATATGTCCCCTAGCCCTGTCTCCCCCCTCCTAGTCTACTAGATTGTAAGCCATAGGCAAGGACCGTGTCTTTCTCATTGCTATGTAAAGCATCAGGTACACTGCTGGCGCTATACAAATGCTTGTAATAATAAACAACAACAACAGTGGTCTGCCCACCCAGTTTCATCGCAGGAGGGAAGATCACTTGGACTGCTCTCCCTGCCAGCTCAAAGCCTCGTGTGGCTTTATCCTAAGAGGAAGGACGGAAGCGTCCCCCCATAGGCAAAAGTGATGTCCGGGGTCACAAAGGGTAGGGGATTGGCTAAGATAGGGAACATGGTTGATTTGGAGTTTCACTGCTGATTAAAACACTGGACCAAAAAACAGACTGGATACACAATCGACTTAAGTAAATAAAGAGTTGCTACTTTGCTTAAACTCCTGGGTGTAAATAGACGGACCTTGCCTGCACCAGGCCACTTCACCCCCAGGTTGACCTGTCCTTTGGAAGAGCGACCGCTAGATTCGCAAAGCAGAGCAGGTTGTGACTGCTCCAGGGCAGTCCCCAGCAGTGCTCCAGAAGTTCCCAGAGTACAACTCATTGAAGGAGCTGGCCAAACCTGCGACAACAGGCAAATACGGAACCCTGTCCATATAAATGGGCCGGTAAGCCCCAGCCAAACTGTGTCCTGCCCAGATCGTAGATTCTGGCCAGAGTCGCGGCTGCCACCATGCTCCATTGCCATGGTGACAGGAGCAAGCCGCGGAGCTGGAGCATGGGGTTGGCTTGTCTGTCTTTGTGAGCCAGGGCTTTCTTGGGGCAGGTGTTTGCTGCCTGCGTGCTCAGTTCACCCGCATGCCGGACTGTCTATTTGAAGGCAGGTAAACCCATGGATGCATGCAGCTCCATGCCTGATCTGGGCTCTGGCCCTGGTCATCTGACAATACCCCGTGTGGGATGGTATGTGCAACAAGACACTTCCCCTCCTCATGTAGGTATGTCCTTAGTAGGTTCCTTCTAATGCTTAAAGCAAAATGGACACCTGTGTTAGTAAATCAACCTTTTTCTAGTTTAGGGACTGTCATCTGTTTGGTCCCATTCTTACAGGCAGGGACATGCATTCTCTGCGTTTTCCCCATTGGGGCAAACACAGTGAACATAGGTCCCTGCTTATAGGCAACCCTACAATAACCAGATTGCATGGGAAACCCTTTTGTCAGGAAGTAAGAGCTCAGTTTCTTTTTGATAACAAAAAACAGGGGGTAAAAAACTCCCAGAAAACAAAACCCACACTGTTAAGTATATGACTCATACCTTGATGGAGTCTTCGTTGATTAGAGGCATTCGAAAGATCTCCCGAGAGTGCAGCATTTTACACCGAGGTCGACCATCCCTGGCTGAGACGGCACGTGTTCCACTGATGGATGACTGTTCCAGCGAGACTTGAAATATTTTTTTTAAAAAACCACAAGAATTGAGTAGCTGGAGAGTAATTACAAACCTGTGTTCAAGTTCCTGGCCTCTCACCAGAGTGGCCTCTGGCATTTTGTTGCAGATGTATCAGATCCTGGCGGCGACAGGTAGTGACATTTCATCCACAAGACTAGAAAGAAACATGGCTTTGCCAACCCTGTATTGCAAACTCACTGAATGAAGCAGGCAGATTTATGATAGAGGGAACTTTGGTTATGCACGCAAGACAGTGGGGAAAAGATCTGCGTTTTTTCCCTATTGGAGTCAGTTTTATAGAACTGAACATGCACAAATGTAGGCCCACAGTCAACAGTGGGAAAAGGAACTATTTGGAAGCACATGATGACCCAACAGGGGTTTGGCTACTTTGCTTTAAGCCCTTTAAATGAGAGAGGAAAAAATTCAATTCACATTTTTTACAGCTCATTATTAGTATATGGTAGTTTCAGAAAAAAAACCTGGCTGCTGCAATCTAGAGTTGAAATGGGTACCCCGTCCCCCCAAAACAGGCACTCCTGCCATATTTGCAGCTGAAAATCTGGGGCACTTTTTGGTACACAAAACAGTGCCTGATCGGGTAATTTGTGACACAAGAAAACTGGGAATGTTGAGTATTTGGGTGCCAAAAAGCATCCAGGTACCCGAAATGACATCCGAAAATGCGGGTATTATCTGCAGGTACCAAACCAGGTACCCGCTTCAGTGTTACTGCAGTGCTTCACATTCTTTCAACTGAACTTCACGCACTAAACACATGATTCCTTTGACTATAGCTCATAGTGTTTGCTTCAAAAAGGCCAGCCTCACCTACAGCAACTAATTGAAAGTAGGGACAATTAAACTAGAGCAAACAAACCAAATGCATCTCAGGCCTCTTTCTACTGGGGCACATGTGGGATGGGTGGATTGCCAGGGCAAATACTTTAGACTGGATGGGTTCCTTTTCTTCTCTCTAACCCACATGTTCTAGCAGAATGTATTGTAGCGATAGGAGGGGCCAAGAAATGCTGCTGTATTCTTGTAAATGGAGCTCTGTCTGAAGCTTTCTAAGCTACATTGTATTTGAAGCTTTCTAAGGGTTAAAAAAAAGTGACTTTGGCCCGTTGTGTAAACACACACTGCCAGATATTGGCCCGAGATTGCTCCGGGGAGTGTAGGCAGGTAGCCCGGGCTGTGACCTCTGGTCAATCTCTGAGGTCACAGCCTGGGCCGCCCATGTAGGCCAAAGCGGGGTAGCACATCTGTTCAATCGCGGCATACCTGCCGTCCGGGCAGGGGGCCGCCATGGCCAGCTGCCTCATTGGCTGCCATGGCTGTCCGTCATGGTGGGAGATGGGGTGTTAGGAGCAGGGTATGGGCGGGGATGGTTGTCCGCACATTAGTTGTGCGCCCTGACCTACCTGGGCCATGTGGGTGGTGGGATAACCCGACCTGGGGAGGGGCGCCCACTGTTTCTCACCCTGCCCTGGGCCGTGAAGCTGCCATGCCAGCAGCACATCTGTTTTTACCCTAAGACTGAAAAAAATCCAAGCCATAATATCAAATACCTATTAACAATCTCACAGATATCAGTGGCCATTATTTGAGGCTGGCTGCAAAATAAAGATCATAGAATTTTATGCTTGGAAATGACCTCAATGGTCATCTAGTCCAATCTCCTGAAAGGATGGCATATAAGATACAGAATAACCACTTTATGTTCATAAGAAAATTTTCTGAAGGGTAATTTCAGACATAGCGGGCCGCTAGGCCCGCCACGCTGAACCAAGCACCAGGATCAGTTTTGGATCCCGGTCAGGAATCAGGCCAGCCGTCCTTAAGACATGCAGGCCTGATTCGCACTGGGGATTGGGGAGGGGGCGGGGCTGTACAGCCCCACCCACCCCGTGCTCCCTTGGCCGCCAGCCCTCCTAGAGACAGGTGGGTGCAGCAGCCAATATGGCCCCTGTGCCTGATCCCGTCCCACTGTCAGGACCATGATCCGGCCAGGCTGAAGGTTACAGACGTAACCTTCGGTCCATCCCGGATTGTGGCCAATCCAACCATGGTTGGGGCCCGATCCCATCACGATTCTGGACCTCCGGGTGGCTGGAGGTCCAGAATCATGATCATTGAGATTCCCACCAGGGATTCACTGGGGTGAACAGCTGGCGGGAACCCCAACAGACGTAACGGGACCAACAGCCACCACAGGGGATTCACTGTGGTTGACCGTGGTATCGTTATGTCTGAAATTACCCAAAGTAGCCGTGTCTCTTCCTATCGAGGCTGTTACATTCTTTAACCAACAGTTTGGATTATTTTTGCAAGATGGCTTGCTAGCCATCCTGGCAAAAAGATGACATTCCATATTTTCTAAAGAGGATGGAGGTCTTCTTTTGTTTTGACTTCAAAAAATCAGTCTATCGCTACCATTTATTTGGATGTCTGTGGAAGATCTGAAAAATTTCTACCGGCTCTCCTTCTAGGGCCTTTTTACCTGAGATGCTTTCACGCATGGACACCCATCATCCATGTAGGGGAGCATCCTGTGTAAATGTGTGGGTGCATGCTCCTGCGACCCATGCATCCCCACCGACCCCCACACGTATGAAGCAACCGGCAACAATGCAGGTTGGTCCGTGCGTAAGAATGTGTGGGGGATGGTTGTGTGCCCATGTGCACCTGCACCGCCCCCACAGCGGCGCCCCCACGGACATCCCCCACAGCCATGGCCCACTTAAAAAGGGCCTGAGACAAGCAGAATGTGTGCCATTTTGTATGCCTGCTTGACAAGAGTAAAATGCAGCCAAGAGGTCAATGAGTTGACAAGTCGTTCTCTGCACATACTAAGTTGCTTTTATTAATCCAGAACTGCATGCTACAGATACTGTACAGCATGAACATTTATTCATTACAAAAATGGCTTCCAAACCATTAAAAATGAAAATTGGAATAAGAGCATAAAACGGAACAGTAACATCACAACTGTTAGGAAACATTCAAAATATTCACAAAAAATGTTATAGTTAGCATCTTAATAAACCAGAGAAAAATCGGAGACAGTTTTACAATCGCTTCATGTCAACTACAATGGCACTGAATGAACAGATGAACAATTTTTTTTCAGCTTTATACAGCATTTTTTATTTTTTGCAACATCAACATGCCTAGGATTTTTTTTTCTTTAAGTTTGCTACCTACCTGTATGTAGTAAGTGTACATAAAAGTGGCAGTCTGAGTTTTCCTTTTATGAATAATCTAATATACAGAATTTGGCCCTTAAGGGTTTATACCTCTTCATTTTAAATGCTTTCCGGACAATCTGCTACCAAACACGTCTGTTATAGGTGACATTAAAACTACATACATATCTACCTAGGTAACATCACAGCAAAACAGGATGAACAAAAAAAATTACAGCATTGTTTTTTGTAAGTAAAAAAAAAGAAAGAAAAACGTCGCTGGGAAAAAAAAAAGATAAAAAAGTCACTGAGAATTTTGGCACATAGAAAATTTTGCACACAGCCTACAACGCCTAATGTCGCAGGGGAATCAACTGCAGTTCAGATGGGAGATGGGGCTGCTTTTCAAACAGTGCTGCAAAAAACTCCCTTGCTAAATTTTCAAGTCTTTATTTTTGTGTAATGGCTTTTAAAGCAATTTTTTTTCCACACTATTGATCCATCTGCAAACGTCCATTTGGTGGTAACTGTGTTTGATACGGGGAAAAGAAAAAGAAAAAAAACGGAACAAAAATCAAAAGAAAAAAAATCAACAAAAAATATATATATACACATTTATATATAAACTTAAAAACCTTGTACAAATGAGTTGTTATATATAAGATGCTTACACTAAGAAAAAACTTTATACAATGTTTCAAGAAAAGGAAAAAAACATATTTAAAAAGGGACAACATACAGGTACAACAAGCAATTTCTAAAGCAATAAATACTACTGGTCCAATAGCGTTGTGATACTCTTTAATTGTTGAGTAGCATTCCCTCCCCCATAAAAGAACAACACCATGGAACAAGGTATATTAACACGTTTTAACCCTTTGTTTCTGTACATTTAAACAATAACAAGTAACATCACAAGAAAAGTTGTTTCACATGAACAGAAGAAATGAAAAACGGGGGGAAAAAAAGAGAGGTCGGGACACTGCATTCATCGTGCCCATTTCAGAGGTTGAAAAAATGGGATGTAAAATGATTGGTTCGCAAGCTCGTATTTAATACAAATAATGAAGAACCAACACCTTTTGCGAGGGCTGCTTCAAAATTGCTTCTTTTTTATTTTATTTTTAAAATCAGTCTTTAAAACTAAGCTATCGGTACTACATAACAGTTATGTATATATATATATATTTTTAAACGCTACAAAGACTTTAAACAGCTGTTGATAAAAATTTTGGCAGAATCATGAGGCTTTCTTTTTTTTCTTTTCCTTTTTCTCATCTACATATTTAAAAGGAGAAACTGAAATAACAATGGGTCAAATATTGACCAATGAACTCGATAAACATCAACTAATGTAGCCAGGTGGCACAAATTTTTTTAAAAAAAGAAAAGACAAAAACGGGGGGAAAAAATCCAACAAAAATAATAATAATTAAAAAAAAAAAACTTTAAAAAGGGCTCAAGAGGCTAAAGCTATTCTAAAGACTTGGTTACGAGTGACAGCGGTTGAGGCTGTGTCCCGGCCAGAGAACTATGGGAATGCAAGGAGGACGTTGACGGTTGTGCTAACGACGAGGAGGAGGCCGCCGGCGGATGCAAAGAAGCAGGTTGATGACCCAATGCCCCATTCTGGCAATTACTCGCCGACAGAGTGCCGGGCTTGCTAGCAGAGCTTTCGGTCAGGATTAAGGAGGACTGTGGTGGCATCATGGAGATGTGTGCCAGCGGGTCGGGTTTCAATGTAAGCGAGAGAGGCTGTGTTTGTTCAGTCTGTGGTTTTGAGTCTCTTGTGGGGGAGGCCAGCATGTTAGGAGAAGGTGGTGGAGAGTCTAGTAAGCTTCCATCTGAAGAGGGTGGGCTGACGCAGCTGCCTTCACCTTGTATGTAGCGAACGCACTTTTTTTTTCTCCTAGAAACAGGGAGAGAGTTATCTGTAAATAAAGGTCAAAGACGCTAATGGAGAAAGTTATCTAAAAGCAAAGAGCCATATATAAACTATGCTAGGCTCTGAACAGGACACACCCAATGGATTTAATGCATTCTGGGTGCCTGGGAGGAATGGAATACTTTTCTCTCTCTGCTAGCTAACAAAATTGCCTATTGGTCCTGTTCAGGCAGTAAATTCAGAGTCTAGCCCAATGTACTAGAGAGTCAAGGAAAACATTATTTCCTTCTTAAGTTTGTTTTTAATCCCCAATAAAAACATTACAGAGTTAATGATCTGTCCCTTCTCAGTATCAAACTTTCAATAGCTGTATTGCCCCCCGGTACCCAGAGGCTGCCTTCAATGTCTAACTGAGAGAGGCTCAGCTAGTCACCACCTCTGTGATGCAGCCAGGCAGCTGAGGACTACCATTCAGTGCGCTTTCGGTTAAGAACCACACCAAGTGGGAGAGAGGTTCAAAGTCAAGACAAAAAGAAAACGTAATAGTAGGAAGAACAAAAGGAGGGAGTAAAAAAAACAGAAGAAGGAACAGAAGATAAAACAGAAAATGATTCAAAATAACAAGAATAACTGGTTGTATGGCCTGCAGGTTGTGGCGTAAAACATTGACTTATTTGCTTTTGTTTTGGTTTTGGTTTTGCATTTGTGGGGAAAGGTGAGGCAAAGGGACAAGTTTTTATTTGTTTCTTTATTATGAGGGTGTTTAGCCAAGAGGCTATTTGTGTAACTTCAAAGTGGGATTCCATCTCAGGAAATGCATGACTCAGCAACGACAAGACCATGAGGAGCAGCAACTTGGATCTCAATCAAGAATTATGGGAGTTTCAAAAGAAATGTTTGGCCTAACAAACAAATCTGCCCTCCTTCCCACCCGCTCTCTCTTTCTCCCCACATGGCTGATGGAATGGAATTCTCAATAAAAAGAGGACAGTTTTGCAATGCTCCCGTTTCCACATATTCAGAGGCCAACTCTGAAATGAAATGGCAAAATGAAAATATTAGGCAGACAACTTAAAGCATCTCACAGAAGGACATTCGGTGGGCAAAATGACTAAAAGTCAATCCCGTTAAATGCAACCTTGCTGCCGAAAACACTCAGATCGGCGCAATACAATGCAATTCGTAAGATGAAGCACACCAATGGTATTGCTACCACCAAATCTTCATCTGAGCATCACATAGAGCAGGCATGTCCAATTTCTTGGCCGACAGGGACCAAAAAGCCGCAGAGCAAATTTGCTGGCGGTCTGGATTGCACAAAAAATAAATAAATCTTGTGCGACTCATTACTTGGCTGCTTAAGAACACAAATCTAAATTGAAGGCCGCCGGCCAGATGGAACTCTTACTGTGAGCTAGATCCAGCCCGTGGGCTACTGGTTGGACAGTTCTGACAAAGAGCGGAATACATGGAAACGTTTCAAACTGAACGTGAGTGGATGCAACATGAAAATTAAGCAGATTCCTGCAAAGCAGGGGATCTCTTTCCCAACTGATCCAGCCAGAGTATGAATGCCAGCAAGTCCAACCCACTACTGGGGGTACATAAGTACTCAAGTCAGTGGATTTGCACATTCTAGTACCAAAGGTGGACATAGCCCCAAGGGTATTTTGTTGCATGCATCCCAAAGGGAGGAATGTGACCCCTGTGGGTTTTGGCAAGGGTGCTAACACTATTCCTGTTGAGAGTTGGACATACATGAGTGGATCATAATAAAAAGCTATTATCAGGGATCTGTGTTCTCCCCATTGGCGGACAATGGGGGAAACACAGTGAATGTGGGCTGCTGGCTATTACCATGAATATCTAGGAACTGAACAGCAAAACCCATTGTCCCTCCCATGTATTTTCAAGAGGGACATGCCAGCATTCTGTTTGGTGGCATTCCCTTCCCTGAGTTAGACACTAGCTGGACGTTCTGTCCAAAGTTCCACAGAGCAAGGTCAATGGTTAGGGCTATTGAGAATTTTAACCACGTTAGCCTGCAGATCAATACATGCTAGAAACTAAGATAGGTCATGCACTTAAATAAAAAAACCAAAAACAAAACAAAGGAAAGGATGAGAAAGGATAGAGAAAGAGAGAACAGGTCAAGCAGCGAACCATGCTTTATTAAGGCAACGTTAAAAGATGGGAAAAGTTATTTGGTGGGCTCAAAACAGAACCGTGCTAAGATCCTTCTACCACTGAATTATAAAACTGGAAACCTCTGAGCACGAGATGAACCTAATTTCTTGGATGGGCCTAACTCTGACATTCTTTGTTCTCCAATCTCTAGCTCCCCATTGGTCAGTTTTAAGTTGGGATGATGCAACACAACTGTCCCTCCCCTCCCCTCCCCGCCCCCCCCCCATGCAAAACAGCTAATTTTTGTAGGATTGCTGGGATAGGAATAGGACTATGTGGACAGGAGAGTTTAGGAGGGTCTAGGGTGTGAAGATGTCACAGTTTCTAACATGCAAAGGACCAAAAACTTGCTTTACCATAAACCCAAATGAAAGCAACTAGCTTGAGAAGAGTTGTTTCCTACGAGGTGCCGAGGATGCTTATTGTTTTTGCAGGAGGTGGTTAATCCCTCCCAGGATTTGGCCTTCATTCTCAAATTAGGTATATTTTAGAAACTACCAGCCTGCCTTGACCTGTGACCGAACGCTAGCACCTTATGGCCAAGAAAAATATTGACTAGGGCACCATCAGAGAAATCTGTATGGCCAAATATGGCTTACTCCAAAAACAATTGAAATGTTGGCATTTCAATTATTTCAGCGTCGTCTTCCTTGCAACGTCTGCTGCCTGGCCCTTCTTAGTAGTAAGCAAAAGCCCTTTCGTCTAAAAAGCCACTCACTAAGTTGCATTTCTCAGTTTGCACCATTGCCTCTGTATCCTATGGCACATCTTAACTGTTTTTTTCTGTATCTGGCCTAGAATGTGGGCTCTTGGGGTCACTGACAGTGTTGGTGTGTTTTTATGTACCGCATGCAGCACAATAAATAATTAGAAATATAAAGACTCAGGGCTAAAATCCCAGCCAGGTGTGACTGGGCATAACTTCACTGAAAGAAGCAATTGTAGCTTAGAGCTACAAGCACATGCAAGGACTTCTAACTCTGGCTCCGACACCGAGATTTAAGGGGCTCCCTCTGTTTAGCTTATCATAAAGGTGAATAGGTGACTTGGATGGGGAGAAATTCTTGGGAAATGGAAAGCTATTTAAACCTAGCAAAGGAACAAAGGTCCAACGAGGACCAGTGACTGGAAGCTTAATGCTTATAAAATTAAAATTAGAAAGTAGGCACACATTTTGACAGTGAGGATGCCTGCTGGGGAAGGCGATGATTTCCCCATAATCTTCAGCCTTCCATTGCTACACTAGACTTCCCCCAATGACACACCCCCCCCCATGAATGTATGGAAGTCAACAAAATCAAGATGATTGATATAGGAATAACTGGCCGAAATTTGGTTGGCCTGTGCTATTTGAGAGTCAGGCTCTACTACCACAATGGACCCTTCAGACCTCAAATTCTATAACCTATGGGTTCAGAGGATAACCCTCTTTTTGTGCCTACCTCCTCACCTTTGAAGCTGGGGAAATAAGAATACTTGCCCATCTCACAAGCCTAATGTAAAGTTTAATCACTGTTTGAAAGTGCTATACAAGGGTTATTAATTTAGTCCAGGAGTGGGAAAACCTTTTCCTCCAATGGTGGCCCACTTTGAAAATGAGTACAGGAAGAGGTGGGACCAGATCACGGGGTGGGCCGTGGCTCAGGTGGTAGAGAGCATGCTTTGCATGTATAAAATCCCAAATTCAATCCCTGGCATCTCTGATTCAGAATCTCTGGTAGAACGCCTGGGTGAGGCCTCTGCCGGAGATCCTGGAGGGTCTCAAGTAGCACGCCTGGGTGAGGCCTCTGCCAGGGATTCTGGAGGGTCTCAGGTAGCACGCCTGGGTGAGGCCTCTGCCAGGGATCCTGGAGGGTCTCAGGTAGCACGCCTGGGTGAGGCCTCTGCCGGAGATCCTGGAGGGTCTCAAGTAGCATGCCTGGTTAAGGCCTCTGCCAGGGATTCTGGAGGGTCTCAGGTAGCGTGCCTGGGTGAGGCTGCTGCTGGAGGCCTTGGAGAGCCGGATTTGAAACCATGCTGCCGCGTCAGGTTGTGACAATACTGGGCTAAGATGAACCACTGGTCTGACTCAGGGCGTTTTCAAACAAGATACTCTCCCCCATCATCCACCTACTATATATGTTGCAGGGTGCCCGATGGGTGCCCTGTAACAGGTATAGTGGGTGGGAGGTGGGTGGGGAGCGTCTTGTCTGAAAACCCCCTTTGATAGGCAGCTCCTTATAACTGCCCCAAATCCTTTAACGGATGCTCTCATCTCTGCTCCCTTGCCCCTGAGCTCACTCTTTCAGAGCTTGGGGGGTAGGAACTGACACAATCAGGGGCCAGAGTTAGGTACTGAAAGGGGGCACACTAAAATCTAGCTCTGGGCAGCATTTGGCCCCTGGCCCCGATGTTCCTCACCCATGCTTTAGTTGTTGTAGCTGCCCCCTCTTTAACATTGGTACAAGTGTCTCATACTACAGTCCCCGGAAAGTTAATTACTGCTGAAGTTGCCAAAAACGGAAAACCTTGCTAATGACGTAAGTTTGCTGGGTTTCACCTACTGTGACTAAAGATGTCTTCGTTTCTGCTGCATCTATAAAAACGCTACATTTTTATAGCCTAATCCCTCAAAAATGAACTAGGAAAAACCCTCCCCTCTAACTATGGCCCTTTTCACATGAGACGTGCCCCCCCTCACCCACATGGGCGACTTGGTGGGCGAGGGAGTGGGACGTCGGTGTGACCTCCAGTGCGGAAGGGTGGGGTGCACGCTCCTGTGCTCCACCCACCTCCACGGATCCCCGACACATCGAGACATTGGAGAAAACGGAGGTACCTCTGTGCGTGGAAATGAGTGGGCCGCCCAGGTGCCACACACCCACTGCAGCCTCCACCCATCCAACCCACACTGCTGGCCTGTTTGAAAAGAGCCTATGAAACTGTAATGGTGAGGACCAGAGCAAACAAAACACAGACTTAGACTGTGTTTCAGTCATAAAGCTATGTGCTATGGATTTCAAGGGTGCCTTGCCCCCCACACCCCCTCCCCTCAATACTCTTAACTTGAAATAGAGATTGCTGAACAAAACTGAAATGATCTAAAACCAGGGGTGGGGAACCTTTTCTCTACCATGGGCTACTTTGAAAATTGGTACAAGCTCCATGGGTCACATAGGAATTGGGGATGCTTCATAGACGTGCTCAGGAAGGGGAAGCTCCTGATCATGGAGTCTGTGCCATGGATTCATCCACCCACTGTCCTCATCTCCACTATCCTTTCCTGAGCTCACTTTCAGAGCTTGAGGATAGGGGCTGGATCAAATCTAGGAACTGGGATGGAGCTAAATGATATACAGCCATAGGCCGAAGATTTCCCATACTTGATCTAGACCAAAATTCTAGATTCTAGTGTGCCTTCTCTTGCCATACCCAACCTATGCACTACCTAACAATGCTATACATCAAACAAAAAATGGCAAAATGATAATGCAGCTTGACTGGTAGGATGTTGACTTAAGGAGATGGAGAATGATAAATGACAACAACATGATGGAGGGTTAATTTTGAAGCTCACTCAACGCACAAAGTTTGTGAGTTCTAGATTAACCACAGTTTAAGTCTAGTTTAAGAGAGCAGAGATGTTAGTTCTCATACAAGTGAAGCCCTCTTCTATTTCACAGTGTCAAGTGACTACCTTCTATTTCACAACCACAGTGTCAAGTGGCTACTCAGCCACTTAATTTCCCTTTTCTTTTCGAAATAGCTATTTCAAAAAGGTATTTAACTTTCTTATTGACTGACTTCCACTGTCGTTGCCTCTGCATCTCACACACAAATCACAGTACTGAGCATGCGCCTGATGGAACACAGATTTCAACAAATGGCACGGGGAATGCAGTCTTTACAAAGACGTTGTATGAACCTTCTCTTATCTAAAGGTTAGACACACAAATTACATGGTCAATCCAGTCAGCACTTAGGGAAATAAAAAGGGGCGGAGGCATGCACAAACTAGGATGGACACCTGGTCTACATTCTAACAGACATGACGCACATGGCAAGGGGGGTGAATCGGAAGGAAAGGTGAGAGTGGAAGCACTACATATAGAAGGGTGTGGTTTTTTGGTTGAAATACCTACCATCATAATATTCCAAATTCAAAGACTGCTTGTATCAGAATAAAGAAATAACAGATTTAAACAAATGCGGTCATTAAGGAAAAGGAACGAAGAAAGGGCTAGTCGGTATCCCTACACCAAGAAAGAAGTACCTACTGAATTATCCACGGAGTTACAGGTTCAGGTAAACCTGCAGTAGAACATGGGTGGTTCAAATTTGCATTCTTTTGGTGCCTTTTGTTTCTTTTTAAGGTAAAATGCTGTCCTGCGGTGCCCTACCAAAGTTGCAATTAAGTCTTCCCTAGAGCCCATGAATTTACAGCTCAGTCTGGTGTGTACATAAATTGCGGCTTCATAAGAACAAATAGTACCCTTTAAAAATAAAATATCCGTGCTCTACAAACATTTTTAAAGTTGATTTTTTTTAAAAAAAAAAACAAAAAACTAAAAAGACCAACAGAATTAGTACACTCTAAGCTGTAAACACTGGTTTGTATCCCCTACAATCAGAATGAAAATACTGGTGATGCAGATTATAAGATTTTTTAACCCTTTGGAGACTGTGGTCACACCACACACATATTGTGTAAGTGTCCACTTAAGCATTCATTTATCTGGAAAAGGCCAGAATATGCCCCTCAAAATTCAATTTTTTTATTTTTTATTTTGTTTCCCCCCAGTTCTACCACCAGGGAGAGGTTATTGGTACAGGGGGGAAAAAAGAGAGAAGAAAATGGCAATAAATTAGCAAGGAATTTTGGAAGATCAAAGATAATTAGCAATTGATGCTATGGTAGCAGGGAAGGTGGAGGGGGTAAAGGTTATTTTTTTAAAAAAATAATAAAAAAAATCACACAAATGCACTAAGAGGACAGAATGCTTTTATCTCCCCAAAGGCCTAACGGGTAGTATACCTGCATGGTTTGCACCATAAACTCTGTCGGTCAAGCCCGAACAATGCCCGACACTTCTTTGGAGTATTTGCATCTGTTAGCATAAGGTAAACACAAAAAATACAAACACGATGGTGGATAGAGCTCAGTTGCTTGTGAAATCGTAGCTACAGCTAATAGTTCCCTCAGTGTTATTTGGTAATCTCCCCTCACGCCAAGGGTATGAAAGGAAAGGAAAAAAAAGAAAGGGATTTCCACAAGGAGCCAATATACAAAACAAAACACTCAATCTAAATTTTAACCCTGCTGTGGATTTGATTTAGCATCTCTGTCATGCTCTATGCTGTAATGCCAACGGAGGAGTCGGAATACATTCAGATATCCTGCAACGTTCCACGGGAGAAGGGCGGGGTTTTGTTTGCAGTGACTGGTCGGAAATCGCCTAGGCTGATGCGGTTTTACAGCGGCTTTTTGGTGGGTAGCGGCAAGGAGGTAAGATGGGAGGAGGAGGAGGACAAAAAAAAGCAAAACCCTTTTAGAAAAGAGACGATAACTCATGGCAGCGTCACAACACAGAGCTACAACGCAACAAGGCAGGAAAAAAAGGGGAAAGTACCAAATAAACCAGCTGCAAACCAGCCATAGCAAGTCCGGGAAGACTATACACACCTGCAGGGGCCGCACCAGTTATTCTGTTGATCAAGGCCAAAGCGCGCTCGGCATTTCTTAGGAGCGCTCAGGTCTGAATGAGTTCAAGAAAGAAGCGAGCAGAAAAGAAAGGGAGAAAGAGAGAGAGAGAGAAAGAGAGGAGGAGAAAAAAAAAAAAAAAGATAAAAATAAGAAAAAAATAAAAATAAAAAAGGGAATAAAAATCAATGACCTTGTTATTAATTGCAAAATATCGACTTTTTGATTACTTTAAAAAGATAGTGATAATCACATTCTTATTCAAACTCTTGCAATTAGCTGTTGCAATTAAAGCTGCAGTATCCCTTTCCAAAGGACTGTCTTTCTCATTTTGAAACAACAAGGAGAAGGGAAGTCATTGTGGTTGGTTTAAAATGATTTAAATATATATATATATATATATATTCTATATATATATATTCTATATATATATATATATATATATTCAGTTAGTATATTATATATATATATATATATATATATATATATTATATATATATATATGGGGTGGTTTTTTTCCTCTAAAAATTATTTTAAAAAAGAAAGAAAAGAAACTAAGTATGGAGGGGAGGTTAGACTCAAACATGCTTTTCCCTTGGACTCAGATGCATAACACAAGGGGGAAAAAAAAGAAAAAAAGGAGGGAGAAAAAAGAAAACGGTCTCTATTGGGATAATGCAGCTTTTGAATAACATTTGATTCTTTTTTTTTTCTTTTGTTATTTTAATTTTTATTTTCTTTTTTCTTTAAAAAAAAAAAGGAAATGGGTAAGATAAAGCAGACGGTGAAATGAATGGGTTAGTTTCAGCCAGAAATAAAATAATCGGAAGCATGGAAGCAGGCGACGGGTGAGTAAAGTTGGTGAATTGCAATGGAGAGATTTGCGCAGAGAGGCAAATTAAAACAAAATAAAAACAAAATAGAAGTTTAAAAAAAAAAAAACATACTGCAGTTGCATGCGGGCATGAAAAGACTTAGTGGGAGCCGTGTAAAATGCCATTAGATTAAGGAGGTTCATTATTGCATTCCTTCCAGTTTTAATCAGTCTCTTTAAAGAAATACTGCATATTCAATTTGCACAGTTAGTACAACTGAGTTATTTAAAACACAAAAAAACAACCAAAAAACCGGTATTACCTTTAGATAGCAATTGTCACAAAAAACCCAACAGAACAAATTAGAAACAAATAAAAAATACTACCAAGCATAATCATACTATATATATAATATGTAAATATATACGGTAAAAATGTGTAATTTTTTAATGTCATAAGTGCTTAAAATATTACTCAAATCTATAATGGCAAGAAAAAAAAGAAGTCAAATGCAATTTATAAAACTATTTTAAATGACTCAAAAATGACATTAGCACCTGTAATCGGAGGAAGTGAAAGGCAAGGATTTAGGAAACATTCGCTGTGTTCTGAAAAAAAAGAACAAATTATACAAAGGCTTCAAAAAAATTAAGTTAGGGCTTCTTGGAAAGTGACTATGAGATTGCCTATGCAGTATTTCTAATTTCCTAGAGAAAATGGCAAACCTCCTTAATTTAAAGTGGGCGCGATTTACCACTGTAAAGGGCATGCATCAGAACACGCAGCTATAGTCCAAATTAATACCAAACGCATACACATCGACACACGCACACACGCAAAAGCAGCAGGTAACCTTGATAACAATGGCATAGGCATTACAAACTACGGTTCTTCAGTTAATGAAGTGCAAATTTGACTAACATTACAGTAGGCTCTTACATGCAATGGGTTGGCCAGCAATAAGCAAATTAATTTAAACGCATGTGTTTAAAAAAATAAAGGCTGACTACAAGAGCCGGGTGTGATACCAAGGGGGCTGGGAGATTCCTAACTGCCTCCTCCTTCCCCAGGAATAATAAGTTGTGGCCTTCAGTGATCCACTAAACAAGACACTGACTTATTTTACTTACCATTGGTCTCTCCTGGCTGCTTATCCCTTTTCCTCTTCTTCTTCTTTCCCTGAATGAAACACATATAAACAGAAAAGGAAGTTTAAACAAACCTTTCTTTGCAAGTTGAGACAGAGGAGAAAGAGAGGACAGAGGACTGTCCTAAAAAGCAAGCCTGAACCACTGCATGGGACACCTGGGCCTGTGTATGTGGGAGCTCATGTTTCTTAGAGGCCCTTTTGACATGAGATGCACCCACTCAGAGGGTGCCGCCCATGTGACTGCCATGGCAGGTAGGCGCACTCCTGTGAAACGCACATGCCCACCCACCTGCACCAATTGCCCACTCATGGAGCAATTAGCCAAACCGGTGATTGCATTGGGGATCAGTGTGCACCCGTGTACACCGCTTTCTCCCACCCACCCCCCGTACCGCCCATGCTGCCACATGCACATACACAAAGACACACATCGCAGCTGCGGCCTGTAGAGAAAGAGCCTGAGCCCGCTTTTAAACGAGGGGCTGAAAAGCACATCCTGAGTCCCGCGAGAAGCCGCGCGGGGGGTGTTTCCATGCTCCCCGCTCTGCCGGAAGTGACGTGCCCCCGCCGCTGTCGACAACGGGGAGCACGTCACTTCCGGCAGCGCAGGGAGCATGGAAACACTCCCTGCGCAGCTTCTCTCTAAACGCGGGACTCAGGAGGCGCTTCATATAAAAGCAGCCTGAGTCAGTGGGTGGGAAGGCAGACAGCACAGTTATTTCGCTGGTGCTATTGATCTACACATGATGGTATGGACTGGACAGCTTGTTCTTAGCGCTTCGTTCTGAATGCAGAGCTCCTTCATCGCAGTCTAAAGCAAAAATCTCAATGTCCAGGTGAATAAAAATTCTTATGCCACCTTCCTTCCCCCCCTGACAAGTATTCCTCCACACCTGGAACCGTGAAAACCTCTAGCGTGATCAGGCAGCCCTTGGTATAGCCTCATGTTGAAGACAATGGAAAGCCACAGAGTTCATATGGTTAGGGTTGGGGGTGTGTGATGGGGTTTTAAATGGTATTTTTGCTTGTAAGCCACCTTAACCCTGAGGGTAAGGGTGGAATATAAATTCAACTAACTAAGTAAACAAATATGCACACCCAAACTTGGGTACCCAGCATCCTTCTATTTGCAAAAACAGACCATTCCAAAAGACAAGCAGGAAGCCAGGGTGATGAGGACATGCAGGAACCTCCAGGGTAGGAGCTTGCAGAACACCTCAGAATGATAGAAAAGTCAACACTGAAATATACTCTGCAGAGTCTACCCAATTTGGTGGAGCAACCGGGGTGGGAATGAAGTGTTGGGTTTCATCTGAATTCCTTCACAATCTTAACCACTCAGGCATAAAATTTTACATCTCATCAGTTATTACTCTTTATATTGGGACCAACCATCATGAATGGCTTAGAAGATATGAATGGCGCAGACCCTTCTAATCATCTTTCTCTGAGGAAAACTCATTCTTTATTCCTTAGCTTCTTTTCCCTGAAGTCATAGACCTTGAGGAGCAGGAGTGGCCAAAATTCCCAGCATACCAAGAGAGCCAAAAGACAACCAAACACCCACACACCTCCCTGCTTTGTGATTGGCTAGGAGAGCTAATGTGCTGTGGGGTTCTGGCTGCTGAAATGTCAAGGAACAGCCATGATCCAGTTGCTGAGATTAAGATGTGATGAAGAAAGACAGGACCATTATGACTGAACAGAGCCCAGGTCTAGTTCTGGCTGAGAGCCGTCTTGAACTGTTCAGAAGCCATATGCATCTCCCAAGCCACACTTTGACTATACCTGTTGTATAGCATGGCAATAATTAAGAAGGTCCCCAAACCTCATATAAGGAGAACGGAGTGCTTTGGTTTTCATGGACCTCTGGACAGCAAACCTATGTCTTTTTTGCCAATGTAGTTGTCTAGCAGCAGCACGGTGGTCTCTAACACTACACATGAGGGTAAGAAATGCAGATGAAAAGGCACAAGGGGATTTTTGAGGTCAGAAGTCCCTTATGGCCAAGATGAATGAAACATCATGTTCTCAACTGAGAAATCTTGTGGGTTTTTGTGAAAACTTGGTTGGATCTAAGAAAAGTGGGGGAAAGTTCTTGCTAGATCGGTGATGTTTTCTTTTCACTAACTTGGTCTGGCTCTCACTTGAGTAGTTTATTTTAGGTTTCAGCTCAGCATGTCTGTTACGGTGTTTGCGTTCCCTGGAATGTACCAGTAAAAAGAAAAGAGGTGAATATTCTTTTTCGAGATGAGGTTCCAAAATCCTTTGGACTCGTTTCTCTCCTTGCTCATTCAGGTAGTAATCTGCCGTCCTGCTGTCTTGGACATGACAAGCACAGTCTTCTCCTTGTTCAGGAGAAACCTCTGGTGACAGAAGGGAAGGTGCATGTAATTATGGGCATGCTAGTAACTTGGTGGCAAGATTACAGCTATTGAGGAATTACCCAAGTCTAGGTAAGGATTGACTTATTTAATCCGCTGCTTCTGCAGTGGTTTTTAGGAGGGGATCACAGTCTCCAGGACGGTACAGTTCTTTGTACTCAACTATAAAATGACTATTAACCCAAGGGGCCATCTCTCTACCAAGAAATTAATTGGTTTCATCAGGGAACGTTGCTGGGGTTCAGAGATTTATTTATTTAGACTTGTATCTGGCCTTATCCCAAGGGCTCAGGGAGGTTTACAAAACTTAGCCAAAATAACAGTATATACGTAAGTCATGGGTCACCATGAGCACATTCCAGCCATGCTCTATAGTGTGCACTGGCATCCTATAGCTTTCAGGGCACAATTTCCAGGCGCCTGTGCTGTGGAACTTTTTCCCGATGGGTGGCCGCCGCCTTTGCCCGAATCGCCTCACCTTCTGGCATCAGGCTTGGCTCTTCCGCCAGGTGTTTGGTGAAGAGGATGGAAAGGGGGGTAAATAGGGTGAGGGTTGGGTGATGGGTTATGTTTCTTTATGGGGTATAGGGTTAGGTTGGCTTTGTTTACTGGGTTTGAATGGTTTTAATTGTATTTTATTATTGAATTATTGAAATTTTATTGTTTATTGTGTGAGCTACCCCCCGAGCTGCCTCAGGCAGGAGGGGCAGGACAGAAATGAATAAAATAAATGAATAAATAAATAAACGAATTGAAGAAGCTGGGTTTGAACTTTATAGTTCTAAATGGCTTGGGCCCTAGATATCTGAAAGACCGCATCTCCTTCCATGCCCACTGCGACTCCGGCAGTTGGCTGGGAATACCCTCTTGCGGGTACCACTGGCAAACATTGTTGGTAAGACAAGGGTCTGCAGAGAAACATTCTCAGTTGCTGCCCCAGTATTTACCCCGGGGGTTCGCCAGACCATGAGCATATTTTGGAGGCAGTATAAAACCTTTTTTTTTTTTAAGCAGAGCATTTGGCAGGTGGGGCTAGAGGTTGGGTGGAGTTTGGGGAGCGAGGGTAGGGATTTTTATGGGGTTTTATTGTATCGTTTTGTATTTTTACTATTTTCCTTTTTGTGCTTTTGTTTTTGTAAACTGCCCTGACTCGCCTTCAGGGGAGGGTGGGGTATAAATGTTAATAAATAAATAAATTCCTCCCCCATGCAAACAGCACCTATCCCTACTCCACAAATGCCAGGCCAAATAGGAAGGTCTTCAGGCGTGGCTTTTCATGAATTTCCATGGGAAGGGAGTTCCAGAGTTGTGGGACAACCGCCGAGAAAACCTCACAATGGGCCATGCTGGTTCACACTTGATATCCTGGTGGAATTAGCAGGAAGCTGTTTTTGGCTGACCTTAGAGATCACGATGGAACATAGGGGGAAAGCGGTCTTTTAGATAAGTTGGGCTCAAGCCATTTCGGAATTGGTAGGTCAAAACCAGCACCTTGGATTGTGTCTGGAAAGTTACCATTTCAACCAGAGAAATTGACAGTTGAGACCTTGCTGGCCAGAAAAAGGGGCCCCTTCTTTAAGCAGTGTAGTCTAGCGGACAGGGATTCAGTCTAATTTATATGCCACCTTTCCTGTAGAGGCTCAGGGCAGTTTTAATCATACAAACCATAATAAAAAGTAATTAAATTCAATTAAAAAATCCCCTCAACACCCCACCCAATTCCATCCAACCCTATCCCTGCCTACCAAATGCCGGGCCAAACAGAAAGGGCTTACATTTTTTTCTGGAAGATGAACAGGCTCAGACGTACGTGGACCCCCAGGGGGAGGAAGTTCCATAATCGCGGGACAGCCTCTGAGAACGCCTCCCTGTGTGCCCTAGCTGTAAAAACATCTCAGGGAGATGGAACCTTTAAGAGGGTGCCCCCAGCTAACCTCAGGAGCCGGGAGGGGACATGAGGGAGGAGGCAGTCATTCAGATACCTGGGGCCCAAGCCATTTAGGGCTTTATAGGTTAAAGCCAGCATCTTGATTTGTGCCTGGAAAGATACTGGCATCCAGCACAGACTCTGGAGTATAATGTGCTCCTGGCGACCAACCCCCAAAAGTAGACGGGGCGCCACATTCTGCACCAACTACAGCCAGACTTCAAGGGCAGGCAGCCCCACGCAGAGCCCATTTCAGTAGTCCAGCCTCGAGGTTACAAAGGCATGGATGATGGTGGCCAGATCTGAATCTGATAAAACCATCCTCTTCTAATGTCATAGAAGATATCGAATTCTGTATTCAATTACCAAATGTTAGTGGAGTGAATCCAGATTTACACTGGAGTAACTGAAACCAGACATTACTTCCAGGTCAGAGAAATCACTGAACCTGACGTAAAAGACAACCAAATTTTCTTCACAGTGGTTTTATTCAGATTTTCAGGACTGAGTCAAGGAATTCTTCCTGTCTGAGAAATCATTGGTTTACTTATGAGGGTAAACAAGAATGTAGACCAGAGTTTCTTCTATAACAACTTCCTTTTTCTGGTAGATAAAATAAACTGGGGTGAAGATGTGTATGTTTGGGGGTGGGAGAGGCTGAGTCTGAGCCATCAAAGCCTTTGGAGCCAGGTATCAATGTGCAACCCTTCTCATTCTCTTTCTCCTCCAAGGATTTTCTGTTCCAGCATGAGCTGTATTGCATCCCACACAACTAAGCATTTACAGAGATGCCCATGAAGTGCTCCTTCCCACAGCCTCCCCAGAAGCTAAGGGAAAATTCATCATTTCATTGGCCTTTCAAATTCTCACACAATGAGAAGATATATGATGAATCACAAGCCTGCTGACTATACAATGTGGGAAGGAGGCAGGTGCTCTGGTGCCTTGTTTCCATCTCTACATAGAGGCCACAAAAGGTGGAAAGTTTAAACGGAAAAGAGTTGTGCACATTAGCAAGCTCAGATGCAATGCTTCTTGAATTGAGAATTTAGCACTGGACAACTGGTAGATCTCTCTGCCCACTGGACCTTCTTATGCTGCTTTCCTAGTTAGTGGCAAAGGCTACACCGTTAGAATCATCAGTATTCAACAGAGCAAGGTGGAAAAAATAGAATCATGCAATCCTCATTATCAAGTAATGGCCAGTGTTTTGAAAACTGATCCATAAGAGTCCTGTTTACACATAGGTCAGCCCCGTTGGGTTTTACAGCTTTAAAGGGCTTCTGGAAACAGACGCTGTCCAAACAAAAGAGCTGGAGAAGCTTCCCAGATATCCTGTAGGAGATATTGAAGTACTGCCAACACTCAACGTAGTACATGAGGTAGCATATCTTTATACATAGCGATGGGGGAAGCTGAATGGGCATTCTGATACCCATACGATACTGATATGGCGTTCTTCAAGAAGAGTCTAGAAGCGGCAGTTATGCTAAGAACGCTGCTTGGCCCTCTGAAGGGATGGGACCTGGGTTCGGAAGCCTCAGTGCATGATGCGAAATTGCAGACAACGAGCAGACTCTAATCAACTTTGGCATTCTCGCCATGTCTTCATTCTGGATCCCTGGAAGGTCTATTGGCCGAAAAAAGCGTAAGGAAGGGAGGTAAATTCCACGAACTCTGAATGGAACGGAGAAAAGGAGGGGGGAGAAAAGAAAAGCCCTTGCAGACAGAGGATGTGCTTGTGTGATCCAAGGCTATTGAGCTCTCCTATTGAAGGAAGGTTCCCCCTGAAGGTCAGGCAGGGATACAGCATCAAGCCGCTGGAAAAGCATCCTCTTTCTCATCCTGTCCTTTTTAGCTCGAGAAGAAAGGGTTTCTCAGTGCTCACATGCTGAGGACAAATGTAAAGGTCCTAAACATTTAAGACACCGTACATGCCCATCTGTCAGTGACACAGTCACTAAAAGCAGAGCGAACGTTCCCTGTAACCTCTTTTAAGCATGACAGCAGGTCCTAGCACTACTCCCCAATGAACTCCCAGGAGGAAATCAGACTGCACAGTGCCAGGAACTACTCAGCCCTACGGTCTAACAGCCTTGGCCCAGTCCATACCTAACAGCAAAGGAGGCTGGGAGCATTTGGTGGGGCTGCCAATTGGAGATGAAGAAAGCATGTCTCTCTCTCTCTCTAAAGAGAATGGACAGCTCTTGTTTTATGTGGGGGCGGCAAGACAAGGCATGAAGGCAAGACAGGGCAAGGCAAGGCAAGGCAAGGGAAGGGCAAGGCGGTGTAAAAAAAGAGTGGTTTTGATCTAAAAGACACACCTTATTTCTACTTTAGCAGCTACTTGTTATCTTTTCCTATGTTCCAAACTGTGAACTGACGGTGTGCTTTGAGAGGCCAATTCATATAATAGACTCATGCAACTTGACCAGTGCACAAGTAATTCAATTTACACAAAGATATAAGAGGATAGTAGACTGAAAGGCAATTGCAGGAAAGGCAAAGGGAAAAGACCGCAAAGTGTAACGGGTGCTTTTACAAATTTGGCTTAAGATCCTGCAAAAGGCAGGGGGCCAGTGAAGTCACCTAGACTTGGCAGAGGCACGTCCTTTCACTTGGATATTTTCAAAACTTTAGAACACGGATGAAAAAACCTTAGGCCTGGGCCAAATTCGGCCCACGGCTAGTTTTTATGTAGTTCCTTTCCAGTTCCTGGGTCTTGCCCTTGGATCCAGTTCCTAACCTCAAACATGTAAAAATGGAGCTCAGGGTAAGGGAGCAGAGATGAGGGCAGGGACACAAGGACTGGGGACAGATCCATGATCTGGACCCTCCTCTTCCTGAACACATCCCATTACGTGTCTCTGTTCCCAACTTCTGTGCAGCCCTTGCACTAATTTTCAAAGAAGCCCCTGGGAAGGAAAAGGTTCCCCACCCCCTGCTCTAGAATGACTATATGACTGAGTCAGGAAGCTTTAATGCTTCTGCCAGCTTTTCGGAGTCTAACAACTACAAATGTGTACGCATTTATGGGTCCAACTCTGGAGGGATTTCTTACCACATGTGCTCACTCCTCATGAAGAGAAGGGCTACTAGATTGGCTCTCGAGTTTACAATCAGTAACAGTACCTTCTGCGGTGAGATCTGGCTCTCTCAGGAAAAGGAGGGAATAAACCGAAAGCATCTCCAGAATTGATCGCCCCCAGCAATATTAAATATCTTGCCAGCAGATCAACAATGTAAACATTTTTTTTTTTTTAAAATAGGACTATGTTAAAAGCACATTATAATAAAATATACAGCAGTAGAGGGTGGAATAATTTCATTAGCCCCGCTTGAGAGTAAGACTTTTTTCTTTTTTCTTTTTTTAAACAAAGGGGTGGGGGGGAAATGACACTTTTGGATTTGCCAGTCCTTCTCTGAAGTTAGGTTAAGGCATTCTTCCACTTTCCACTATACTCTCACACAGGTATGCAACAAGACACTAATTGTTCATTTTTTTGTGGAGTGGGGAGGAAGGATTGAAGGCTAAAGCAATGGGGAGAGCTCTTTAGTTTTTAGAATGACCACAAGCCCAACAGTATCCTCCAGAGACTGGGGTACTGTAGGCAGACCCAATTCTTCACAAGAGCTCTGGTGACACGCCTCAGTCCTAACCTTTGAATATCTTTTACAGTCCCCAAGTCAGGGAGCTCCTGCCAATCAGAGGGGTTGTCAATTGTACCCAATTCTGGTTTGTTTGTTTTTGTTAATGTGAGTGAAACATCTCCTGGAGTTACCGGATCGGGGTCTTTAGACGCCCTTTCAAAGTAGTGCTTGTGTTCCATGTGTGGTCGTACTTCAGCAGCGAAAACAGTACATTTCTACAAGCTCTACTACTGAAAAAGTTCCACCTACATAGCCACCTACATAGTTATCCCGTGCGGACCAGCCGGGATAAAGCTGCATATGGAGCTGTCGTTCCTTTCTTGCTAGTTCATAGTATTTAGCTTGTTCTTCTCTGGATAACGCGTGCCACTGAAGCAGGGGAAGGGAGAAAAAAAAGTCAAAATCAAAAGCATAAATATTATTTTAGAGAGACCATGTCAGTAACACAGGACATATATACATACACACGCATGTACGCAGACACACATAGAGGTATACATATATATTAAGGCTGAAACAAGAAGCATTTTAGCTTCTCATGAGAAATACCAAAAATCTGAAAACCAGGACTGAGATCTCATCAAGATCTCTGTCTCCGTACAAATTTTTGGTATTTCTCTGTGTAAAAAAATAAAATAAAAATCACTGCAAATGAGGAAAATGGCCGCCGGGCCGTTCTGCGTACGCACAGCCATTTTCCAAAATGGGTTTTTGGGGGGAAAAGGCTCATTTTGGAAAAGGGCAGCCATTCTGCGCACGCGCAAATGGCTACCGCAAATGCACAGACCTGTTGCCCTTTTCAAAAATAGCGGCAACACTGCCATCACCATTTTGGAAAAGGGCCATGTATGCACAGAATGGCTCAACAGCCGGTTTCTGCATGTGCAGTGATTTTTTTTAAAAAAACCCATTCTTTTCTCATCAAGAATTAAGCCGCTTCTCAAATCGCTCTTGGTTCCTGGAACGAACCAAGAACCGGCATTCTCAATGAAACCGAAAAAACCCTGAGAACGAACTTTTATCCCTAGTATGTATGCATGTTCTGTATGACCACATGCGGATTGCATATGATCACCAACTACCCTACATAACCTGGCTTGTGCGTATTTTATTTATAACTGTCTTTTCACCACTGGGTGAGCTCAGTTGAAATCCATCATTTACATCCATTCAGTCATTCATCTTCAATGACATCCATTAAGTCATTTGTTTTCCTGGATAGAGACAATGATCTGAATGGAGGAGAATGGCCAAAGTCAGAAACATTTTATCAATGGGATCAAAAACCTGAGCTCTCCCTTGTTTTACAGACGCAACTCTGGTCTGGCAAGCTCTTTCCCAGTCACCTCCCTGCCCCTTGACATCCCCCATGCCTTCATAAGATCTAGTTCTCTACTATTTTTAGTTTTTTCTCTTCCCCCCCCTGCCCTCCCGAAATGAACACCGCTTCTCTACAATCTTCTTTCACCACCCAGGAACTGAAATATCCTGAGAGCGCCCAAACAACGAGAAACATGGCCGTCCTATAAGTGGGATTTCAGGTTGTGTACAGCAGAAATTAATAGAGGAAGAACAGATTTTCTACTCTATCTGTTCTATGAGTCAACATGTGCTTATGGGGTAGAGGGAGCACAAATACAAATATTGGGAAGATATTCTGGTTTATTTGGACCTCTGTGCAAGCAAAATTTTCACGCCTAAAGACTTGCAAAATAAGCTAGCAACCCCCACCCTGTGAGGGGAAAACAAACATGGTCTCCAACAGTCCTTCAATAAACTTTGTTCTTGAAGTTTCACTATACAGCTCTCTCTCTCTCTGTGCCACACTTGGATGGATATAGTTACCTACCCTTCGACCAAGGATTTGGTTAATGGCCGCGCTCTCTTTCAATGTGCATTCTGCTACAACTTTCGCTCTCATTTCCTTCATATACAACATAAATGCATTAAGAGGTTTCTTTATGTGTGGCTTCTTTTTCTCTTCTTCTTTTTTGGAGTCCTGATGTTTCCTAAACGATTGAGAGGGGACAAAGACTCCTTGACACATTTATCATTCTAATTGCTCCTCAGCTCTTACATCACTCTCTCACACACAACCCCATTAAGGGGAACAAAGGAACACCACCTTCATCTCATACTTTAAAGCTTTTTGTAACTGGACAGGCAGGGGGAGGGGTGGGGATAGGCTGCTTTAAAGTAGTTAGCACCCCAGCAGCCACACACAAGAAAGAATTCTGCTTGGGGTATACGTAGGGTATTTTCTTGAATCCTTTAAAACCTGGGTGTGACAGGATAACTAAGTCAATCATGTTTTTTTTAAACACGAGGGGTGGGAGGTGGGGAGTACATAACCCACCAAATTTAATTCACATTAAGGAACAGCAGGTATGGTTTGAGCACGGGACTTGCAAACCAAGCTCTCTTACATTTTAAGTCCATCTCCAGAACTGGTTTCCTTTGTGGGCTTTGGGGAAGCCACTGGTTCTCCATTTTTTTTGAAAAGTAGCCTGTCATTTCAGGCACCTATACCTTGTGGGGTTTCCCATTCTTGGGGCACTTCTGTGTCTCAAATAGTGCAGTTCAGAACAGAGGTACGTAAAAGCAGTGAAGGTCACAGAGCAGGGGTTCTCAAACTGGGGGTGGAGGAGTGGAAAGTATTCTTGGTGGGGCATGAGAAGATTTGGGAAAAAGAAAACTACTTTACATGTCTTTTATCCAACTTCTATGCACTCCTCCAATTTCACACCAGTGTACGTATTCGTGTGTGGCTGGAGGCTGAGGAGATGTCAGATACCACTGACAAGAGTAAGGTGAGCATGATCTAAAAAGTTTGGGAACCACTGTTTAGGAAAATATGGCCCTGAAGTGGCATTATCATTATTGTATTATACCCCACCTTATCCCAAAAAAACTCAGGGCAGCTTACAGTAATTACAAAGCAACAGTCTCATTTAAAATACACAACAAATAAATCCCACCCCTTGCTATTCCCAACCATCCCCATCACACCCACTCCTCCATCTCTCACTTGGAGGAGTCTCCCACCCCCACAAAAGGGGCTGTGACTAAGCTGAAAATCTGCCTCCCCTACTCCCAGACATACCCCCATTTCTAACTAGGGGAGTCTTGCCCTAAGCATCCCATGCATCCTTCCCCCCATACTGCATAAGCTCACCCTTCCACCCAATTGCCCTCTCCATCAACATATCCCCCATAAAATACAAGTAATGAGAAATGCCTTGGTTTTTCCCATCTATACCAGCTAGATCCTGTTAGCAACCTATCTGCCTTACAGAAGTATTATGCGGAACTGGTAAGTACCATTATTATCACTTCCATACAAACTATGTCCAGGGAAGCAAATGGACATCAGCAGACATCCCACACAAATATTCTCCCTCTGTCGTTCTAGGGATATGTGGGTGGAGCTTATGAGAGCGGCAAATTTTGGCCCAAATTTACCTGCGTCCACTTTACAACAACATAAAAAGTCAATTAAAAGACTTTATGGTGAAAGTTCAATACTTACGAGCTGTGGAGTGAGCCGACGTCACTCTGGGAAGATTCTTGTTTGACTGTCGGTGTGACTATGGCCGGGTGAGGAATTCCAGTTGTGTGTAAACTATGATGTGGCGGGACCATGTGTGGAGGGAACCTAGAGGAGAGAAAGCTGTGTAAATCGTCAGAATAAAAATGAATGAATGAATGAGGAGGGATGTGTACACATATTTTTTTTTTAAAAAAGCACATTGCATGCACATGAAAGCTAGACAAAGCATATGAAAGCTGGCAGCATTAATTAGCGATAAATTAAACATAATGATTCTTCTAATGTCATTAAAGCCAATCTTCTCCTTCATTATCATTAATGACATGAGACATTATGATTTTTAATGTCTTTAACAAAAGACAAATTCTGCTGACGGACTCGGATGGAAAAATGGAATTGCATCTCGTCTACCTGAATGGGAAAGACTGGCCCCATCGGCTTACTCTGGAATTACCCCCTAGCAAATGGTGAAACCCATTTTTAAGAGTTCCAGTCATGAAGATGATTCAGGGTGGCATCTTTTTGTTGTATATTGACAGCTAAATAAAATATTCATGCCGCCACAGTTTATACGCATTTTTGACAATCCTTGTACATGCCTCATTAACCAGATTTCATCAAGAGCGCAAAAAAAAAAAGTTGACTTTTGTTCAGTTGTATTTTGAGAAGCCATTTGTGAAGGGCCAGTTCTTCCCACTCCACCCCATGGCCAATTTTTCATGGTTCTAGATGCTCCATTATACTTTCAAGTCCCGCCCATAAGATACTATTACATATATGTTATATAATCAATCATAACAATTTTCTTCACATACACATAAAAGCAATACCAATACAACATTTTCTAATATCATTCTTTTCTGATCTAATCCTACAGAATGCTTTTTCTCATTCATCAAGCTACTTCTGACAGAGATTATTTTTTTTACAGACTTTTTTTGCCATCTGCCCTTTTCTGAAATTATTTATTTATTATTATTATTATTATTAGGCACCAGCAACATGCCTGGTGCTGAACAGTTGCGATTAAAGCCAGCCCGCTGCCCCAAGGGGATTATAGTCTGGCAATCTTGGCTATATTGCCTTAGCAGGGGATGGGAAGATGTGAAGTGGGGTCAATTTGAACTGTTAAGAGATTTAAACAGCAGGCTTAAGGCCATGTGAGGGGGAAAGAACCCTTTTGTTTTTTAAAATGTTAAACCTGCACAGAAACATAATCTTTCCTCACGCATACAGAGGCCTAGCCCTGCACTCTGATCCACACCGTTAGGGAATCTACTTGTGTGCATCTGATAAAAGGGTCTGGCCTACAGATGTAAACACTACGATTATCCTAGGCGTATTCTATTACAAACAGAAATGAATGAGCAGGCTTTCAAAAGAATAATAATTTACTTTATTACCCTCCCTTCCTACTGTACACATTGACACAATGGCCCTTTTCTGAGAAGGTTGTTTTATAACCTTCCAGTACAGCTTGCTGGACTTTCCTAAGTGCTAGTGGACCTGAGGAACATCATGAAAGAAAGGGGTTTGGGCTTTTAGCATAGAAGAGTGTTATGACTGAAAGTGGGGGAGGAGGAGGAGAGGGATGTGAAGGTCTCTGGGCCTAGGAAAGGGAGTACTGACTCTAAGAACAAAGATGTGGAGGAAAGGAAGAGGAGGTTTGGCTTTCACTGTTAAGAGAGTGAGTAGCCAGTTATTATAAGTACCACAGACCAACAATGGCATGAATAAAACTATTATTATCCAAGGAGATTGTTCAGCCACAACCTTGTAGGATCATCATCTTCAAGCTAAATCATGCATGAGGGGTCAGAAGAATGAATATTTTAGGGAGGGAGTGGAAGTCAGAGCTCTGCTTGGGCTAAAGATTTGGACTCCAGCCTGACTGCATTGGGCCCAATCCGAGTCTGAACCATCGGACTGTACTGAGGCCCAAACCGCTGCTTCTGGTTGGTCATGCCCACCAAGGAATACCATTTATTTTATTTCAATTTCTTAGCCGCCCCCTCCTGACACAGCATGGCGCTCCATAGCAGGCAGGGTCACATTGCCTGATTGGCCACCACAGCTGTCTGTCATGATGGGGGCGGGGCGCTGGGAGCACTGTGTGGGTGGGGCTGGCCACCTGCATGTTTGTTGTGCTTCCGACCCTACCGGGACTGTGTGGGTAACGGGACAGCTCCCCAATCGTGGGCCCATCAGTTCAGTGTCCAACCTGCCCCAAGCTGTGTGGTCTGCAATTTTCCACCCCGGGGAGGCCCAGGGAGCAGTCCCACCAGCTGCACGTCTGGTTTTACCCATCGTATGTGGATATTTTCAAACTACTAAGTTAGGATATTGCTCTTGAAATCAAGTTTCAAGTATGGATATTGGGAGGAATTACAAAATCTTAGAGGGGGAGACAGTGAGTACTTTCCACTTCTCTGACTGTATAAATTTTTTATGTGTGTATTGTGTGTCCTTTTTATGGCCTCGGCCGCAATAAACAAACTAACTAACTTCTCTGACCAGTGCTAATTTTAAATTTTACCTGAAAGATTACAGTGCTGGAGAGAAAAATGAGAAGAAAATTCTGAGAAAAGTAACTGCAGGCTGCTCTAATGCTTCCACCAGATCTCCCATTTCCATGCATGCCGTGGTGGTTTCCATGCACACAGACAGGTAGCATAACTTACATGTTACAGGTAAGACTGTCGCCATTAACTGGCACCTTCAGTTAAACAGTGATCTGCTAGTGGGCAAACATAAGCAGTAGCATATGTCCAGGGGAGGTTTTGCGTTTGTTTACAGCTTCAATTTAGTGTTTAATGTGGAACAGTGGCTTCTACAAGAAGTAATGAGATACGAGTATGAAGTCTGGCTCTAGTTAAGGATTTGCCAGAGTTAAAGGAACAACATTTTGAAGGGAAGAATAAATCACCCTGAAGCTGAACCTTTTAGCCATGATTTTCTTTCCAAATACAATTTTGGGAGTCTGATCTAAAGTCTCTCAGTCAATGAAAGACTTCCATAGGCCTCAAAAAGTTTATGTTTTGAATCAACCCATTAGTGTATGTGGCTATTTTTAAAAAGAGTCACATGATGTTAAGGATCACCTGTCCTTCCATGTCCCATTGCAGCCCCTGTGATTGGCATGGGGTGCCACCTGTTAGGTTTGCTCATACGCCAAGGGCTCGCAGGGGGGCATTCGCGGTGCTTTGGAACTCCCTTCCTCCAGAGGTTCATTTAAGCCCGAGTCGGAGTGTCTTTCAGAGGCAGTGTAAGACCTTTTTATATGAAAAGGCATTTGGTGGGCGGGGATAGGAGATTGGGGCGGGTCTTGGTGGGTGGTTTTGGGGTAGAAACATTAGAGGGGGTTGGGTGGGTAGGCTGTTCTGGGTGGGTTTTAGGGTTTTGTATTTTAAATGTTTTTATTAGGTTGTAAGCTGCCCTGAACCTCAGGTAAGGTCAGCATATAAATTTAAATGACTGACTGACTGACTGACTGACTGAATGAGACCAAGGGTGGGTTAAGCATGGGTTTAATCCTAAACATACTCATTGGGTAATTTCAGACGTTATGGGCCTGCCTCTTACCACAGTCAATCCCCTGTGGTGGAGGAGAGGCCTGTAACATCTAAAGCATTCCTGCCAGATGTTCACCCCAGTGAACCTCCGGTGGGAATCAGATTACCCACGATTCCGGAGGTAAGGCTGGCCTCACCTCCGGAATTGGGGTTAGCGCAACCACAATCCGGGACGGGGCTGGCAGTGGCCACGGTGCACGTCTGGCCACCAGCCCCGCCCCGGAGCGTGGTCCCAGCCATGATCCGGGATTGGGCGCAGAGGCCAGATTGGCCGCTGCGGCCGCCCTTCTCCTGGAGGGCGGATGATCGGGGGAGTGTGTGTGGGGGGAGGCTGTGTGGCCGCATGTTGCGTAGCACAGCTCCGCTCCCTCCCCGATCCCCAAGCGGAAACAGGCCGGCATGTCTAAAGGACGGCCTGATTCCAGACCGGAATCCAAAACAGATCTCGGGCCATGGTACAAGGGAGGCCCGTCACATCTGAAATCACCCATTGATTACAATGAGACTTACTCATGAGCAACTGTGTTTAGGGTTGGGGCCAATGACATTTGGGCTGAAGTTTAATTTTTGTCATTACAGTCTGCAAAGTAAATTTCTCCCTGAAGTTTTCTGTGCAGAAGCATTCTTCGCGTTACCTAAATGCTGCACTGTGTTCCTGTGTGACAAGTTATTGCCAGGTTTCACCTCAGAAGCAGTTGCATTTCAGAAGCAGGAGGTGTCTTATTTACACCTCACTGGGTAAAAAAAGATGTGACCTTGGCCTGCTATGGCCTGCTTTCACCCGCTGTAGCCCAGGACCCACCTGCACGTGTGCAGGTGCCACCAGATGTTGGCACAGGATTGCTCCAGGGAGTATTGGTGGGTAGCCTGGGCTGTGACCTCTGGACAATCTCCAAGGTCACAGCCTGGGCTAAGGGCCGTCCGTGTGGGTCAAAGCTAACCACAGCAGGCTAGCATATCTGTTGTGCCGCGGCATGGCTGGCCAGTCACAATAGCTGCGTCTCACTGGCTGCCATGGCTGTCCATCATGGCATGGTCACGACGCTGGAAGCACTGGCTGGGTGGGGCCGGCTGCCCAATTATTTGTTGTGCTCCTGGCCCTACGGGCTACAGGAGAGCTCCCCGGTCATGGGCACGTCAGTTTGGTGCCCCGACCTTATCCGGGCCACATTGTCCATAATTCTCCACCCTGGGGCAGCCCTGGAAGCGGTCCCACCACTTGAATATCTGACGTTAGCCACTGCGTCAAGATGCTTGTTTGATCTTAAAGGTATATTTTCAAGGAGCTTATACCAGGCTAATGCATTATCAGTGCAGGCTCTGAACAAATTACAGACTTTTATAGTGTATGCCACCGATATTCATGAGTTCATCAGTAAACAGTGTTATCAGCTGATTAGGAGTCCTAATTATAACCAACCTATGGGGCTGGTATGATTGAGTAAACTGTTGGTTAAAACCTCAATAATTTATTAATGCTTTATAAGCTATTTAAGAGTGTACCCTTCCTATAAAAGTATGTATGTTTTGTTGGCAGAGACCATTGGAATTTGCCGAAGTAGAAATGCAGTATGCACAGCTATTCGGTCAACAACAGAGCTGAAATGACTACTCGCAAAAATGGGTACAGCTGGCGAATTTGAGGTACTTGTTTTGATTCAAATATTTCGGGTGCTTTTCGGTACCTGAATGACCGAAATACCATTTTCATCTAGATTTTTCGACTTCTGGTCCTAGAATTTTGACTTTCAGTAGCAGATTTCTTAAAACATTTTGAGTATTTTTCTGAGTTTTCGGGTAATTCCACATACCCGAAATCTGAATCATCATTTTTTTTTCAGATACTCTCCCAAAATTCAGGTGCCAGTTCGGATACTCAAAACACCCTCTGAAAACATGGGTATTACTCACGGATACCAAATCAGGCACTCGCTTTAGCTCTAGTCAGCAGCCAATGGTGAGAAAATATGGGACGACTTGCGAAAGGAAACAATTTTAGAAGAACATTGGCTTGGACCTTTTTGGTGGTGAAAGCGTAGAAACTGGAATCTGACAACTACATTTGCATAAAGGCTACCCTTAGTTAATTTCACAGGCTGCTATTTGAAACCCCACTCCCATGTTACTAAATAAGGTTGAGCACAGAGTGGGTGTGTTGAAAAATACAGGCCCGCTTGGGTCTCAGGGGCACTGTGGAGGAAGAAGCAACACCTCTGGCTTCTGAAGGCAAAACGAAGGATTTCATATGGGTGGGTGGGTGGGGGGGCGGTGGGTGTGTACTCATGCATACATGTATTTAAAGACACTTCAGATATTTTGCATCGGAGAAACCATGCATAACCCACCCATTCCATTATGGCTGGGCCATTTGGGTTTGCATGAAGCTGGGAAAACAAAGAGTAGTTTATGGAATGAAATTTAAAAAACCCCCACACATTTCTAAATTTATTTTTGGCATGCATGTGTGTGTGTGTGTGTGGGGGGGGCATGCATGCGGGTATACATATAGGACATTTTTACATAGCCCCCACAGGGTGGGGGGGTTTGTGGTCGCGCCAGTATGTGTGCGGTGGGGATGGGGAGGATACATACAGGCGCACACGCATCTCCCCCAACCCCCCATCAACACGCACGGAGCAGCCTCTGTTTTCGCCAGTTGCTCCGTGCATGTCGATGACTGGGGTGTGTGTGGGTATGTACGTTCGACGGGAGCGTGCACGCACACTCACTCACTGCACGCACACCCGCCGTGTCACTCGGGGCACCCAGATTTCTGGGTGTTCGTGAGTGGGTGTGTCTAATGTAAAAAAGGCCATAGACAAACTGAAAGATGGCATGCATGTATCTACACACACATACACACACCCTTCGCCTAAGAAATTCCTTTCTGCAGACAAATATTCTATGAAATGCAACAAACACCCTAAAAATTCCACGCAGCTCATTATATACCCCTGTCTGCTTTTATGGCTCCAAGCCAGAATATAATGATGAGCCTTAACTTGTTAAGGACAACTAATTTTTTGTTCTTGACTGTCTCAGGGGCTTCTCTCTTACTCACCCTCACTTTACTTCACTGTTGACATGTTTCTGTTAACTGGATGTCATCTGCCTGCCTTGATTTTATGCACAAGCAGTGGGATGCATTTTTCCGTGCAACAAGCCCGCTTTGAGTTGCATTAGATTTGTCATTATTCTCTCATTTTCCCCTTGCACTTGTAACATTTCATCTATGCCTGCCTTATTTTTTTTGAGCCACGGTGCACCCACATTATGGTTTATACATGATCTTGCTCCCTTTGAAGCCGGCAGTTTTCTGAGCCAGCCCTCGTCAGGAGAAGTGCCTGCTTCCAATTTAGCAGGCTGAGGGCCCCGAGCTCCAACATCTCAATCTAAAGGGGGTCACAGGGTGGCACAAGCGAGTGTCAGCAAGTGCTGTTTAATTGCCAATCTAGGCTTCTCCACAGTGTTTAAAGTATAATGACCCATCACTTAATTCTGAGAAGTCCTGGCCCTACTGCTGAATGCAATGAATATCAAAGGGTGTGCTAGAACAGGGCAAGGAGCCTACATTTCCTATAACTGCCATAAGTATAATAGACCTGTACTTCTGTCGTCCCATTACCACAATAATGTATTTAATTTGCTGTATACTCTTTTTAACCAGATACCTTTCAGAAGGCCCTACCTTGGGAATAGAGCTTCTCTCTTCCCTCTGTCCTCCCCCCACACCACAAAAAGGCTTGCCTCACTAATAAGAATTAAAATAAACCATGCTGCACTTCATCGAACCCTGATTTGTTTTAAAGACCAAAGAGGGGAATGCTAATTTAATACACAGACTTCCCCCAGCCTGCATTTCTTGGGAGACGATGCCCTTTTTATACAAATCTAGAGTTTTCAGATTATTTTTTTTAAAAAAAAATTGCTGTAGCAACAAGTTTAGAGTTTTTAATTTGACTGTGTGTTGTTTTTTTTTAAATGGCATGTGTTTTGCCACTTTTCTCTCACACATTTCAGCCTGCCTAGAGGTTTTTATTAACTGAACGGCTTTTGCCTACACAAACCTGCCTGCACAGGTCTGTATTCTAACCTGCACGTCTTAACGGCAGAGATTGGGGAGGGTGGGGGGGGGGGCAGGGAGAGATGTGGAACCTTGCTATGTAATGCATGCTAATTTAATTATGTGCCATCATCAAAATGGATTAGCTGTTTCAGCCCATCAGGAAAGTCTAAACCTCCACCGATTTAATTAACCAGACTGAAAATCAGATGAACAGAAAAATAAAACTATCATTAGGAGCAATTAGTGATTACTTAAAACATAGTGCTGCCAACCAGTTTGTAAATAAAACTAGCAGCCCCTGTAAAAATTGGCTGGAATTAATTGGAGGTTTGGAGGTAGGGGGAGAAAAATATATACTTCTAAAGCTTTAGAGGGTCAGGCAAGGCCTTTTATGTTGACTATCAGCTTTTTGAGCTTGGGAAGGACAGGAGGTGGGGAAGCACAATAACCCTTCCTTCAAACTCCACGTTAATAACGATAATACACTCCCCCTTCTCTTTCCTGCACAGAGCCTTGCTCTGGAGGATAACAAAACATGCCATGACTTTTCCTCCTGGCGTTCTCAACGTCATCTTCTCTTCTCTTTCCTCAATTAGCCAAACTAAAAACAAAACAAAGCCAACCCACACCACAGTCCCCAAAGCTTGGAGTTCCTTGGCCATTTTACAACTGCTTTTTACATGGGCAGAGGGATAGTTTTGGAAACGAATTTTTTTTTTTAAAGGAACTACTTTCCTAAATAAATACTTCTTGCTTGTTTTTTAAAAAATAAACATGAATCGCATTGGTCTACAATGAACGTTAAAGAGATCTACCATTTGCCCGTGATTCAGGACTTAGATACTTTGAACTCACCTTGACATGGAAGCATTGACAGTCAGAGCTGTTGGGTAGGGATGTCGGAATCCCCCTGTTGTGATTGGGTAAACTGGTTGACCTTGCCTGAAAAGAAGAAGGGGGAAAGAGTTAGAGAAACTGGGGGGGGGTGGGGGGTGTTTGGTTGTTTGTTTGTTTTTTAAAAAAAAACACCCCTTCTCTCTGCACAGTAAGCTTTATTCTCATTTGATCAGAACAAAAATCTTGGGGATTGTACAGCAAGGATCAAAGGAAAGAAACACAGAACAATTTGAATGCCATAAATCTGATAGGAATGGCTAATTAAATTTTATAACCTCTGCTTATGTCAATAGAGACCCTCTCCCCAAGCTGAAACTAGGTGTTTTGTTGTAATAATTAAAGGCGAAGTCTCACTCGCTTTAATGGAGCCATCACACTAATTGAGGGCTACACATCCAAAGGAAAACAATAATGAATGTAAATTTATACCAAAATAAAGTACAGTGAATCAAAGGACTTCAGTTGCGCTTTGGGCCTCTTTCGGTATTTAGATCTCGGTGAGAAAACATTAAATTAACAGAGCTTAATTTGTAGCCTTTTGTCAGATTAACAAGTGTTGACAAGAGTTACCGGGGGAGAGTCCCCAAGAAGTATTGTGGGTAACCAATAGACAATCACACCTCATTACAATAATTAAAAAATACAGCAACATGCAAAACAGCATCCTCATGAAAGACACACAACTTTTTCTGATTGAGGTTTGTCTGTGCTGGCTAGTTCTTTTTATCTGTCCTTCAAATATATCAGCTGAGCGGGATATATATATATACACACACACACACACACACAAAGGACATTCTGCTAGAGGTAGCTAATCAAGTGTTTAGGACAGGTGGGCTGAAAACTGGATTCCTGTGCACAGGCAAAAATAATTTTAAATGCCCCTTGGTTACTCAGTCATTACTGGATGGCTGTATTGGTGTTTAGGTAAGAAAGGATATGATCTTTTGAAATGGCCGATTTATTCCTATTATCCCATAACAAAGGCTAAGATATCAAAAGCGGTATGTATGTGTGCATGGAAAGAAAGGAGTAGTTGATACTGACAAACCTCTGGCATGCTGGGGAGTATTACCACTGGTCACTGACTGCTATGGGGCAATGCTACTCTTGGGAGACAGGAACCGAGTCCCAAAGATGAAAGTTCTCTCTCTCTCTTTCTACAAATGCCATGAGGCTCCATTGGGGTAAAAATCAAAGGGGGTGCCCTACCATGAACCAGGTGTGAGGAGCCAACAAAATCGCACCCACTTCCAACATTTTGAGAAATCTTTCCAGCACAAGGTGGGTTTGTATAATTTTTTAATGTAGGAGGGTTTTTTTCTTTTCTTTAGGCTAGGAGCTTCTTCTGTTAAGAACAAAAGAACGGACATCCGGATCTTAGAATTCACCTGGGAACACCACGGGTTGGGTGGACTGCCACAAAGCACCAGGAGGAAAAGACAACAGGTGGAGCCACACGAGACAGGTAGGGGAAGCTATCATGCCTTAGGTAGGCTTGACCCCTCCCTGGGCAAATGAGTCAGGCGATGCAGTGGCTTATGTGCCCAGAGCCCACCAGATGTTCCCCCCGACCCGGGGCAGGGCGAGCAGCTAACTGCTCCACGACGTGTCCTTGGAAAAATTCCATGGGTATGTCATGGAGTAGCCTTTACCCCAAATAGGGTACCGCTGCTCAGGACTAGGGCAACCCATGTGACCGGGCCCCTTCTGCCCGCTGAGTTTCGTCGTGTAGCGACAGGCACATGCACTTGTTGCACGTGGCCACGTAACGGCCACATCACAGGTGAGATTTCTGCCCAGCCAGGGGAGGGAGTCAGGACATAGCCGGAAGCCTGCGCTGCAGTCCACTCCAGCCATGGCAGCAGCTCCGACAGGGGCCAGCCTGCCCAGCTTCCTTGCAACCATCTAGTCAGCTCCCTGTGCAGGCCCTACAGTGTGCCAGCAGCGGTGGCCATTTCCCATCACCGCTTGTGTGGCCTCACCCAACCAGTACCACAGGCAAACTGCAGGCCATGTCTTGTGTGTGGTTTTGGGTGGTCAATCAAGGGAGAAATTGCCCATAGATGACTAGTTTTAGATATCAAATGCCTCAAGTTTCTATCTTAGAGTTGGCCAGACACACAAAAGTATACTTCATCTCTTCCAGCTAGGACTGAGAGTGTATTGGTTTGGGGTTTTTTGGCTAAATACTGCATTCGACAGATTCTTACAACGATGAAATGGAGATCAGCTGTGTTCCAGTTTCATAAGAGATCCGTTTTGGTTAGTCTGGTTTGTTTACTTTGGTATTTGTCACATCGGTATTTCGTTTTGGATGTTGCACAAATATAGTCGACAAAATGAAGTAAACGAATGAACCAAAATGATGGAAATAGAGGAGTACACGGAGTTACCAAACTGGAACAAATGAAATGGCAGACATGCCAACAGTCGTTGCAAAAACATGTCCGACTGTCGCCTGTTGTTCTGAAAATGTGGATAACACAGAAAGGGCCCTTTTTACACAGGCCACGGTGTGGGGGTGGGGTGGGCAGTGTGCGCTGTGGTTGGTGTGAGCTGGGTGGGCAGGACATTCTGACAGGTGCATACCGGTGCACACCGACCTCTCCCCACCACCACCCATGGAGCCTCCTCCGTTTTCCAGATGGCTCCGTGGGTGGGGGATGGGTGTGGATGGGTGTGCGCTGGAAACGTGCATGCATGCACACATACACCACACCCAGCCGTGGCGTGGTTCACATGGGCGGCAATACCCACGAATACCCACGAATGCTGCAGCAGGTGCGGGGGAACACCGTGGGCGGTGGGTAGGGGTGTGTGTGCACTCCCGTGCTCCAACCACCTCCACCCATCACCCATGCACGGAGCAACAGATGCCAATGTCTAATGCTCCATGCATGGAGATCCGTGGTAATGCACCCCCACACACCGCGCTGCCCAACCACTGCAGTACGTGTGAAAAGGGCCAGAGAGAACTATCCATCCCATGTAAGCTACACTGAGACAGGAGAGTGTGTAAAAGTAGTGGAATAGGTAGGCCTCTGGTGCAGGGTTAGGCCAATGAGGTCAGAAGAGGGACTATTAGATCCACATTTATGCATATCCAGCAACCAAAACTCCTTGTGGCTTAAAGAGACCAAGCCCCATCTTCCACGCACAAGTCAGAAGCGCATGTACAAATTTCATTGTCTCTAACCCTCTCTGATTCTTTGTTTATATCTCACATAATCAGACTGTGCAGGGATTTCCCCCTGTATGAACGCTGCCAACACATTTTTGGCATAGCTAGTCAAATAACCTAGGGCATGGCACAGGCTCTGGGCAACTTACACTAAAATATAAATAGCCCTAATCCTAACAAATATTGGGTTAGATCTCAAACACACTTCATCAAGTGAGGAAACACCCATATCTCAGCAATTATTATAACAATAATAACAATTCACACTTAGGCCCTTTTCAAATGGGCTGCAGTGGGTGGGGAGGATGGGTGTGTGCCCGGGTGTGCACCAGTTCCCACGGGCGCGCACCCATCTCCACTCGCAGAGCAACCGGCATTGGCGCGTGGGTGATGGGTGGAGGTGCGTGGGGCAGCGCATGCATGGGGGGGGGGCAAATGTGTGTGTGTGGGGGGGCGCTCGACCGCTCATGTGAAAAGGTCCTTAGAAGATATAGATTACTATTGTTACCCCAATTGTAGAGATGGGGGAAACTCAGGAATCTGGGATTAATAACTCACTCAAACAACTTTATTGCCTTATTTTGTAGGTTTTTCGGAAAATGTCTAAAAATGACAACAAATTGTCATAAAATGTGGCTTTCTTCTCATTTTTTTCTTGCCCGCTTTGAAACTCTGATTGATTTCCTTCCCCCCCATGCTCCACCCCCACTTGAAAATTAAGACTACGCTTCCAGCCTGTCATGTTTACATTGTGCTTCATCCCAGAATGACTTTTATACAAATTACTCCATGGCCTTCCCAAACTCTGAAAACTGGGAAAGTTAATGCATCTGGAGTCAGAGTTCATAAGAGTGCTATCAAAGACAAAAATACCAGAAAACCACTTCAATCTCAGAAACCAACCCACGTTACTGTTATAAATTAGAACAGCCAGCAAATGTTTACACCGCAGAAGGTGTTCCAGTGGAGAGGCTTGATAATTTATGTTCTATGGGTCGCCATCTGGGTTATGACAACATGTGAAACTGCCTGGGTACTTCAGGCTTATTTAACACCATATGACTGAGTATCAGAGCCCTCTGCTCATTTCATCTTTATTGAGTGATTATCGATTTGCCCACATCATAAAGCGGCAGCTGGTAAATATGCCTATCTCAATATACATATTTAATATCCAATTGCACATATATCAAACAAAAAAGAATGGGAATAAATAAATGGAACTCCTTACTGTGGTACTAACCATCCTAGCGGATGGGGGATTTGTCCTACAGTGCCGGGTGATAATGGATAATAAGGAGATATATCTGGAGGGTGTGGAGGCCGTGGAATTCCTAGGAGAGAGGAAAATTTATTTTAAAATCACAAAAATGGATCCAAAAAGAGGCATCAGAAAAAAACCCACATTATTCAAACTTCCAATTCTACAATCTTGCTACCCAGCAGGACACCAATCCTCACTTTCAAGGAACAGGACCTTAAATCACCTCCTTAACCTGTCCTCCCAAGAGTGGCCTCCCCATGAGTAAGCTAATGTAATTCAGCTGAAGAAACAGTAGAGTTAATCCTACTGCTTGCCCACAGTCAAACAGCACGCAGAATTTTGTTCTTCCAAACTGATGGGACACAACTTCATTTTCTACCCACAGGGCTACTCCTTTTAGTTTACTGAAAACGTAAACATCTAAAATCAACCACTCTGTCACCGTAACATCTTCCTAGTCTCATGGTGTTTCCTTGTTTGGTATATTGGTTCTGATAATCATTTTTGTTTGCACCCTAACCCCAAACGCTTGGGATGTGGGGTGGAATGGTATCCTCACAGTCTAAGACAAAATGTGGGGTGGAGGAGGACATGGATATTTTACTCTCTGCTGCTGTTCTTTGGAATCTGTAGGGCCAATCCTAAACCCCCGCACGCACACAATTTGCACACATGTCACATTCCCTGCTGTACGTGTGGGATGCATGGCTTAGCATCGGCCTCTGTATATTCAGAAAGCCGGGGTAATCCAACTCCAGATTTGCACCCCCTTCACCTTGGGACTTACTCAGGTGATGAGGGATTGGAGGACTAGCTTCTAAACCTGGCTACCCAGAGCACCATAGTGTAGAAGAATTAAAACAGAGAGTGCATTAAAATGAAGAGACACTGTATTCATGGCAGAAAACTATTTTTTCCCAGTCACTCAGGAAGCTTTTAATCTCTAAATTAAATCTCCCTGTGTGACATTTTCATGCAGACACTGCTTTTTCTCCATTACAAAAACCAAACAGATTAACGGGGCTTTAACCATACAGTGAGCTATTTGCACACTTGAAAGAATGTTCACAGAAGAAAAGTAAACAGTCTACAGACGTTAATCATATGTTTTACGATAACCATTTAAAAGCTATTCCCTGTACTACCATTATTGAAATGAGTGGTTGTCTAGGCTATTCACTTGCAGTACCCAGGGATGGCTGGATGGGCTCCTTTTAAGCCATGCAAACTTAGCATTAAATACGATTAAAAGGAGGCCCAATTGTGGCATATAAGAATATAGCTAATGCACCAGTACATTCATGAGTTGGAGATTAGATAAATTATCTACATATGTTAGTCACAACACACAGCAATTCTTCTGACAAACTCAAACATGTATTCATGGTTTCAAATTTACTTTTAAATTAACTAACCAGGATTTGGATTAACAAAAACAAAAAGCTGTCATTAACAACTCCAGTGCAGTCTAAAGAACAAAGATTGACACTATTAGGCTTCTCTGGGGAAACGGGCTAACCAGAGAGAGTTTTTGTTATTTTAAAAGTAAACAAAACATGGAAATTCTCCCCTCCAGCACCAATAAATCTAAGCAAGCTTTTGCACGGTGCCCTGGTCAAGAGGATCACCCCCCTCACAGTGAAGTGAGCCCTGAGTAGAATTACATTTGGGTAGAGGGTGAAAGTGCATGGCCCTTTTTAAATGAGATGGGTCCATGCACTCCCATGCGCCCGTGTACTTCCGCCCCCCAGTACACCCATCCCGCCCGCACCGCGACCCATTTAAAAAGGGCCGAAGTGTGTATGTGTTGTGCTGAGTGCGGGTGTGTGTTCCTCAGAGGAGGAGGTGAGATCAAAATTCAGCACTGTAAGAGAAAAATGGAAGAGTGCGATTTGAGGGAATTAAGGAGACATCTGGGAGCTACGCTTAACATTTAAAATCCCAGCTGCAGTCCTGTGCAAATGACAGAAGATACCAGCTGACTTCTGCCGATTCCTCATATGCAGTTAAGGAGCTAGATCGTTATTCTACGATGGGCACTTGCACAAAACTGCAGGCCCAAAGGAGTGAGTGCAAAATTCTGGACTCAGTTTCATAGGCTGTTTATAAAACTTACCCCAAATATCAGCCAGGCCGATCTCATGCCCTGCAGATCCCATGTGCAGCCACCGGCATGTGCAGTCACCGCGTGCACCCCCATTGCCAGCACATTGTGCCGTGTGGAAACTGCGTGCATGGAAGAAGGGTGCACGTCGGATCCGTGGGGCATAGGGTTGGCCCCTTTATATTTTAAGCGGTACTGAATTGGAAGAATGGTTCAAAGTGAAATTGGATCCTTTCCCATCCAGGTTCCGGCCCCGCCACCGATGATGTGTAGGCTGATGTACAATTTCCAAACCAGAGCTTCTTCCCTCCCTCCAAGAGCATCCACCACTCACCTGTTTTGGGATCTACGTCGGCTGGTAAGTGTGGAGGAGGGTTCCCTGGTGTGAAGTGCTCATTGCTGTACGTGATAAGTGGCGTAAGAGGATGTACATGGTGCGGGTGCTGCACAACTGGCACTTTGTTAGACTGTCAAGAGAAAGAAGGGGAGGTGGGGGAAACACCCAGGGTTAACAATGTGGCACAGTAACCTCAAATAGCTTTGGAAATAGTTGAAATCTAGTCAACTTGCCCCAAAGTCCTAAAATGATATTTACGACCCAATATGACTCAGAGCTTCTTCTACAAATTTTCTCGTCTCCCTCTTCTTGTTAGTCACTCTATTCTGATTCATTCCAAAGTGGACAGCAATGATTCTTTAATCTCTTCGACCTACCCCAATCCTGTCTAGGGCAGTGTTCTGTCCTTCTGACTCTCTCAACCTCATCTCAGGGCGTTTTTACACGTTGGCACTTTTTTCCGGACTTCAAAAGTCCAGGGTTGGGAAACCCCATGAGGGTGGGGGTGGGGGGGATTTCAACGCTCACTTCCCAACCAGAAGTCACTCAGCGTCATCGGAAACAGTGGCGCCACGCGACTGATGCACGTTTTCAACCCTGGACTTTTGAAGTCCAGGAAAAAATGCCAACATGTAAAAATGCCCTCGGTGTTACATGCACCTCTTTAATGAGATACAAACAGTGCACCCTAGTAAAGACCCAATTGCTTCCTGATCTATAGGTGCTCTCCATTTCCCCCTGCATTTTATAATTCTTTGCAAGCAGCTCGAAGGAAAGAAAGCCTTGGTAATTTGGAGTATTAACTTACATCAGGCAGCAGTATAACTGTCAGACAATCACCTGCATATTTTATGCAGATTATGGGAGATCTGATTAATTATCAATTCATAAGAGAACACTAATAAGTTAACTGGATACTGATGAATTGTGCTATTAAAACATGTAGATTTCAAAACAATGCCCCAAAACGAGATACAAACACTGAAATCAAAGCTCTCTTTGGGGGGAAAAATTATGCAGATGATTTGAGATTTGATTGGTTTGTTTCCGGTACTGGTAAACTTATTATTCTGTTCTTTAAAAAGGAAGGGGGGTGGGGGGGAGGAAAGGCAGGTTGAACTGTAACTTACCCTCACAAGATCACAAAGAAAAAAATTAAGCTGAAACAAGTGAACTGCTGGACCATTTACTGCGAGTAATCCAATTGCAAAAAACCCTATTCCCCATAGAGGATTTTCACTTAAATCCTACAACAGGGACATTTAACCAGATTAGGTACCAGCAAAGATAAAGAGGCTAGTATTAGATGATGAATGGATTAGAGTCAAGTTTCATTTTCGAATGTGTCTTCATTTCCTTTTATTACTTTAAGTAAGGAACAACTTGCATTAACATCAAGTAAAAGGAATTGCATTAAAAGAAAGAAGGGATAGTAAACTGACGCCCACTAGCGCCACTACCGTCCAGGGTCTGTCCGCGTTTTCATTCGGACCTTCATTCCTGGAGAGGAACAATGATTCAAGACACAGCTGTAACTTGGAGGGGACAAACTAGAAAAGCTCAAATGCTTTCCTGCAGATGTTTTTTAAGCAAATTATCTCATGAACTCAAGAAGCCTGTTTCAAAAGCTCCGTTTTATAAATGTGCTGGTTTTCATTAAAAATCATTAAATTCTACGCCAGGGGGAAAAAAAAAAAGCAAAAGCAAAATGCACTTAATTTGGGGAAAGAGAAAAAACACAGGGTTTATTTTTGGCTAAGAAAAAAAATGTACTTTCAGGCTTGCTGGTTGCTCTTCTGCTGTGGGGAGGGGGCAGAGTAAACTCAATAAACAGTTCAAAAGGGCTGAACTAACTCTCAGGAGCCTTATCTTATGAGACATTCATTATTGGGCAAGTAAAATGCCTTTCAAATGGGCAAACCTATTCTTTTTTATTTGTAAAAAAATATATGCTTAAATCAAAAAGCGGGGGTGGGGGAGGAGGAATAGAACTGTAAGCACCTCTGGTATTTCCCGTAAGTTTTGTTTTTGTTTTAAAACTCCACTCACTGTGTCCCTGGCCCATGGTCCGGAACCAGGAGCCGCACAGGTGGGCCAGACCGGGTCAAACTGGGTGGGCATGTCTGTTTTCGCATTCACCAGGCCTGGGGAGGGGGGAGGGGGGGACCATGGCAGCTAGCTACGGTTGCCTGTTATTGGCAGCCATGGCTGCCCATCATGGTTGGGGGCGGGCAGCGTCCGCCAGCCACGTATCTCTTCTCCCTGCCTCTCTGGCCGGGTTAGGTTGGGGGAACATGTGTTCCACTCCCCAAGCTTATCCGGCTGGGGGTGCTCCTCCTTTCCCTGGAAAATGCACCTCCCACTGCAGCTGCATGTTTGTTAACACCCTATGTGAAATCCTTTGCTGTCAGTTACAGAGTACTGTGCTCCCAAGACCATAGGCCACCAGATGCTTTCAGCCAACACCCATGGCTTTCGTATTTGACCACAGCAGGGCACACAGGCTGGTATCACTAAGAACAAAATAAGGTACTTTGGGTAAATGATCAGCAGAAATATCTTACATGAAGATCACATCCTGAGACAGCATGACACAGGAGCAACAGCTCTGAAAAGAGTTTCGCATCATGAGCCATGTCATGTGTTGTCCCAAATTCACAGGCCCTTGGCACTTCGAGGGCAATGGCCCTGGCCTTCACACATGGAGAGGGCCACATCAAGGATGCGTAAAAGCAGACGTGTGGACTGTGCAGTGGCTCCATGGCTGCAGGAAACCACAACCACAAGGCAGTCCCCGGACCCAAGGACGAATGGGCAGCCCTTAGCCTGGGCTGTGACTTTGGAAATTTTCTGAGGACACAGCCCAGGCTAGCTGCCTACTTGCCCTGGGGCAGATGTGGGCCAACATCTGGCAGCACCCAGGACACAGGAGGTCTAAGTGCGCCACTATCGGATGAGACAGCAGCCTAAGTTGGCCTGTCGTGGCCTGGGACTCACCCACTCATCTATTGCCCCTCCGCCAGATGTTGGTGTGCAACTGTAGGCGGCTGGCCTGGGATGTTCCCGGACCAAGGGCCGCCAGTGTAAGCCATCGTGGTTCAATGTGGGCCCACACGTTTGTTTGGCTCCCAACTATCCCCACCATGGCTGAACATCATGGTGGGGTGCTAGGAGTGGGGTGAGGCTGCTTGTGCACACATTTGTTGTGTTCCCCTGCCCTACCTGGGGCATAAAGGTAGTGGGACGCCTCTCCAGGTCAGGCCACAGGCGCGTCTGTTCAGACCCCATCTCCGGCCTGGGGAGTGGCAGTTGCAGTTTCCCGCTCTGGGTCAGGGAGCTGCCTCACCACCAGCTTGTCTGTTTTTACCTAAACAGGTGGTAGTGAGAAGGAATGTGGGCATGTGAGGGGCACAAATTAACATTCTGCCCCATTCTCGGATGGTAAAAAGAGATGTGACAGTGGCCTGCTTTGGACTGGGCCTCACCAGCTCATTGTCCAGGCACCACAAGGTTTTGGCCCGGAAGATGTTGGCCGGGAATTGTTCCAGGCCGTCTTGGTGGCTAGCCCAGGCTCTGATCCCGGAAAACATCCAAGGTTACAGCCTGGGCTAAAGTCAAAGTGAGCGACAGAGGGCTATCACATTTGTTCTCAGGACACCAACCTGACCTGGATCAGGGCTGCCATGGCTAGCCATCCTTAGCCATCAGGGCTGGGGGGCAGGGAACTGGTTGCAGCGTGGGGGATGGGTTGGTCGCAGGTTTGCACTTCTCTCTGCCCTTCCCAGCCTGTTGTCCCATTTGCTTGGCAGCCTGACCTGATTTGGACCATGCCCAGGTCAGGCCACTGCCACACCACTATCACATGTGTTTTTGCCCAGAGTCTTAAAAGGCACTGGTTGGTCATCATTTCAGCACCATGCCACAGTTCCCATAAAGACTGTCTGGAAACTTTTGCTGCCAAAGAATCGACCTTGCTCGCGGGAGGCAGGTACTGGCCCAGAGACAGTCACTGATATACGTTATTTGGGGAAAGTACTTAGCTAGGCTCCAACACCCTCCCCCTCAAAAGCTAAATCTTACTCAGCAAAAAGGCTGATTCTTAGCAAGTAAACAACCAAATTAATTAAAAATCATGGAAGCAACTTTTGAGATTCAGGATACACTAACAAGATATCAAAGTTCCATTCTACTCTGGTGAACTGGCCCTGGATGCGGATGTAAATGGTATGAGGGCCACCACCCCCTGTATTCTGGTGTCCCAAGGACTCCTACGATATCACAGCAAAATGGCACAAGTCCAGGATGAAGAGATCAATATTATTTTACTTCTGCTGTCTAGCATAGAATCAGGAGTTTGAGCCTGCTCTCACAAACCTTTCACACAGGCAAATAGCTCCTATTCTTGGCCAATAGATCCCCTGAAGTTAAGAGGACCGCTCATAAGGAGTAAGAGTTTAGTTTTTAAACTATCGGGGGGTTTCCCAGCCCTGTAACCAGGTTTGAGGGAATTTCACTTGCATCAATCCAATCGATCTGCCTTGGGAACAGAAAAAAATAATAATCAAACACACTCCTGGCAACTTGCACTTCAGCTGCGTGGGTGCACTATGGAAATCCGGCCTCCTCGGCTATTTGTGTGTTTCATATTCTTTATTAGGGAGATCAAATAAAAGGGGAGGGGTCTCTGCTACAACAGGAAAAGCATGACCAATAGGAAAGTATTTCTAGTTATGCAAAACAAAGAACAAACACAAAAAATACCCAAACTAGTTTGTTTATAAGAGTAGCATTACTGAATTTTATTAAATAAGCTCCCTACCCGCACCCCCCCAAAAAAAGCACAGGAGGAGACTATTAGCTATGGGAGCATTTAAAACAAGATCAATCCTACGTTTGTTTCTCTTTTAAGTCAATGGGAGCTTCAAATGAGCAAGAAGTGCAATTCCCTAGCACAATCCAATGGCTTAGAAAGGTAAATCCTAGAAATTAAAGACGGAAAAGACCTATTACATCATTCTCACTCATTACCAGTCTTGACAAGCCATATTTGTCCCTATTATTTTCTAGTATTTCATGGCTGCTAGTTTTAAAATAAAATATAAAAACTGTCCAAAAGACATCGAGCTTCTCTAGAAATGAAAATTTTAAACCATTCTATTAACAGCTGTCGCTGAAGGAAGGAAAAAATAGGAGCACTGTGGACCACGTGCATAAGCAGCAACGGGTTTGAGGATGGAAGAACAACAAAATAAGAGATGCAGTGTCCCCAGTAACTTCCTGGTAAACCACCCCCCTTTGTTGGAAAGCCAGGTAATTAGTGCTCTGAAAGCAGAGGAGAAAACAAAATGCAAACCACCACCAAAGTTTGTTTTTCTTGATTGTTTGCGCCTGAAGCAAAGGAGATGAAATTGTACCCACAGGGAATCAACAATTAAGTTTCAAAACAGGAATTAGAAATGGTTTTGCAAACGCATAAACAAAGATGACATCAACCCTAAGTGAGACCTTAGAATTAAGAACTGGAGCTGAATTTTGGACTCGACTGGAGATGAGGACACAATGTGTTCAGATGTGGTCGGATTAAATTCCTACAAAGTCCACCTCCCTCAAAGTATCTGAACTCAGGGGTCAATTACCAGGAATTGTGTATGCAATCATTCTTCTGTGTGGTAAGGATATTCTGCTAGCAAAATTAAAGACAATTACACACACACACACACGCACACACACACACACACAGAGGAATCAGCTATGAGGACACACATCTCTCCAATGAATAATCTAGGTCCATTGGAGATGCTAATGTAAATTATACTAATGATGAATAGTTCCTAAATCTGTAACAACCTTGCTAATAAACCAGCATGTTGGAGTTCTAGAAGTACTACAAATTAGAGTGCTAGGAGATTCGACAAACCAACAACAAAAGGACTTTTAATAGAACATTGCTGTGACTGCAATTCCTAGAAAAATATTCAGAGATCAGCTCTGCGTATGGCCAGAGGAATCTCAATAAGAAAACAGTGAAAAGACTGCCACTCAAAATAGTGAATCTGCTATGCCCAGTTAATATAAAATCTGGGGAAAGAAGAGTTGTTTTGTTTTTTAATATTTAATTTAATTTTTTTTTTTTTTACAAATAACAAAATTAGTTTGAGTCACTAAGGACCTTAAATTTCTGGTGTTACACGGCTTTGGGGAACGGCTTGTGTTGGCCTACTTACCCACACAGCCACCCTAACCTGAAGTAGGCTCTGTTTTGTTGGTGAGTGCCTATGGCTTATGCATTGAATACGGCACCATGGAAGGCCAAAAAGAAGCAGCGCTTAAAATCTTGCTGCCCATTCTTGGGTAATTGTCATTGCAACCTGCTTTGGCTGACCCTTGACCTTTCAGATGTACTTAAAGCATCAAGTTCTGGCCTCCAGGAGATGCCATGCCACCATCTTAGACCCTCCTGCACCGCCACCCAATTTGGAACGTGTGGTGAGTGAGAGATTGATGAGAGACTCATCTCCTGGACCACAATACCCCCCCACCCTTCCTCCACTATGGGTAATCGGAATGAAAGCTTGCCATTCACCTCTAAGCCTATTAATCAACACAGTGAAAACAAATGGAGCTATAGCTCCGCCTGTCTTTTTTTGCCATGTCCTCCTCTTCAATACTCCCCTATTGCTTTCCCTTTCTACAGGAGAAAGATGGGCCCTGAAAGTGCCTTTATGAGCTTTACTACAATAAAACAAAAGCAGCACAGAAGAGGGTTTGTCAAGGCTTTCCCCCTCCTCCAGGGTGGATGGAGAAGGTCTACGGTGGTCTTGAATAACTAGACCCTCCCAGGGGCTGCACTAGTTCAGGCTACCCATTCAATGCCAGTTGACATTTTAAAAAAAGATAGAGGTTTATAACACGTCTCCATACATTCTCCAGATGCTGCTATTACAACTGTGCAATATGCTGATTGCAAAGAGTAAAATATTAACAGACGTTAACATCTTAGGGGCAGCAGGGAGCCAGCAAACAGTGCAAAAATAAAAAATCATCGTCATAAAAAAATAATCACCTCCCCTATTTTTATCAGTGCGGATAACATTTGCTCCTATTTACCTTTTAGAAGGGGCCAATTCATCAAGGAATTAGACCAATAGAAAGGTGAAACAGAAAGCTTCTCTTTCTCAAGTGCCTTCCTCAGCCAACACCTGAGACTGACCTCCTGGTCCCACCTCATGCATCCGGCGGGGGGGGGGGGGAAGCAAGTAAGTGGTTTAAAACTTCAAGCATTCAGACTGATTTAGAAGACCATCAATTATTTATATATATATATATATACCTCAGAACTTCGGAGGGAAGAAAAAAATTCCAGAGGGAATTAAATATTTCAGTCCATTCTGTTCCTCTGCTTAAACTCGTAGTTTATTGAAATAAAGGATGTTTTCACACCTGACTAAGCATTTTCTCCCAAAATCTACTTCCCCGTATCCCATTATAAACGATAGAGTGGCCTGAGCCCTTTCACAGTTTAATGTAGCTCATTTCTGCCTAAGGCCCTGCCCCAAGCTAACTGCCTATTGTAAGAGAGGACAAGGCCTCCATTGATAAGCAGGACTCTCCCTGCTAAAAAAAGGCTCATTTTTTTCCTTCACACAAATGATGACAGGAGCACTGACAACCATGTGTAAGGACAATACCTCCCTAGTCAGAGCTTGACAAAAACCAAGCCTCCCCCCTTCCCACAACTTAGAAGGGAGGAACTTCTGCATGCTTCTAACTAGTTACCCTCTCTTTATTTCAATGGCTACTTCCTGGCTGCAGGATTGTTCTAACAAACAAGGACATACCTGCTTCAACAAAAGCCAGTCAGTTTTCAAAAATAAAATAAAGAAATATATATCTGTTCAGCAATGAATGCTAAAACCAGAACAAAACAACATCCTACCTTGGAATACCCAGCAATTCATTTAAGTTTTTCTTTTTCTTTTTTTAAAAAAGAAAAAAAAAATCTGCTCTGAGTTTTGAACTCTCTCATGTTCTCCCACCCACGCGCACTTCACATTTTATACGTTCTTTTCTAAGGGCAGATGCGTTGAGAGGGAAAACAAAACCCAACTTTAGGATGGGCAGGAAACTTCCACTTAAATTCACAAGGCGGTAATTACGTGAAATAAACTGGTTGCCGTTAGCTTATCGCAGGACAGTGGTTCAATAAAAAGGATGCTGTATGTTGCTTGCCAAACTATCACATATTAACCAACAGGCTGAAATATTAAAAGAAAAATTAAATAAAATCCAGACAGCTCTACCCTTTTGTGCTGTTTAGGGTGGCTGACAGATTGATCTGCCTTTCAGGACTTATTTATTTTTTAAAAAGAAAGAAAAAATAAATTACAAATTTTAAAAAATGTAAACAAACAGTAGGGCTATAGCTCTCATAGTATGTCACGTGAACAGGAAAGCCAGGTCGGACATAGTCAAGTGTCTGTTCAAACATAGCTGAGATTGTAGAGGTCCTTCAAAAACTGTTCTCACTTCCATTCGTGAATCCGTGAGAATTTCTCTATCTTTTTTTTTTTTTTAAAAGCAGAGAATGGGCTCTGTTGTATTTCTTTTAGTTAGCCGCTCAAACATATAAGTGACATCTGCCTAAGTGAGTTGAGGCCTACCCTATATCCAGACTGGACTAACTAGCATTTCACGGCATTGGAAAATGACAACTAATTCGTTCAACAAGTTTGTTTCTAGTGCAGGAAAACAATGGCTTAATTGTTGGTTTCCCGAAATATTAGAGACCAGACTACACAAAGAACCATTAAAACAAGGATGGTTCCTTCCGCCTTAACCCATTTAGAGTGGACTGGAGACATTGATCCTTTCACAGTTGTGCAAATATGCTGTTCGTCACAGATGTTTTAGGTGGTTATGGAATAGATATGATCTATTTTGATACCGACTGGAGTAGTATAAATGTTGGAATATGAAGAAGCGCGTTATCCTAATAAATAAAAAGTCACCCAAGCAGTGCTTAGAAATACTTTCCCGCACACAAACCTTTACCACAGGAACTAATGATGCCATCATTAAAAAAAAACAATAAAAAATAAAAATAATATATTTTGAATTAAAGGAGGAGAGAAAATGTTGGCAGGGGAGGGGCTTTCCCTATTTTTAGGAATTCTAGAATCATGGGGATGGAGTAGTAGTGAGCCTCAAAGGCGATTATGCGATTGTCTTTGTTATCTTACATTACTGAGAATATTAACGGATACCACTGGGTCTCACATTTATTTAGTACAATTATCCATTAATGTTAATAGTTCCACCATTACATTATACCTACTACGTAGCCTTATATTCTCTGCATACCCTATGTCCCTGTAAATGCAAGATCCTGGAGTTTTCATCTTTTACATATGAATCTTACATGTTTAAGAGCTATATACGCACTGATTTTGTGAAGAGATCTGTTACTTTTTATACAAAGCAAGAATCTAGAATTTAATTTTTATTTATTATTATTTTTTAAAAGTCAAGAGTTTCCATACAAAAAAAACCTTGTGCATGTCTGTCTATACACACAAACCATTATATTCCCACCCTTGATCTTACCAGCCTAAATAAACTGATGGTTCGAAAAACTTTATTTATATATTATGTCTAACCATACATTCCCTATATATGTGGGGCTGTTCTTTAAAAGGAGCTAAACAGGCAGCATTATCAAATAGTTTAGTCATGTTGCATAACGACCAAAATACTTTCAAAATACTTCCATCTTGAGTTGTGATTGTTCCTTGTCTTCTTAAAAAATTAACCAATGCAAGAAAAAATGGATTAATAAAAAATGTTCTCAAGTCCATCAAGAATATTTCTACCTCACTTCTTTTTAAAAAAATAAATAAATAAATTACAAATTGTGCCAAATATATATATTCTGCTCCGTATGCTGACATTTCAGCACACTAAGATGTTTTCAATGAAAAGAAATTCAATAAACAGATTGAGGAGGCCTCTCGCCTTCAACCTCAATGAAGGGTTTCCCCCTAAAAACACAATGTCACAAGGTTTGTTCGGTAGTCATGTGGATATCGTGTAGACAGCAACAACATGTTGTGAAAGAAGAAAGACCCAAATATCAGTGTCATTTTAGGCGCTGAATAATGGGGAATATATACCTTCTCCACTTTACCACATCAAGGCTTTGTGGCAGGAAAAGCAATAAATTAACTATCACAGACTCGACTCTAACAATTCCCTCTTTCTAAGGATAGGGATAATACAGAAGACTTGAAAGGAAAAACTTGGTGTCAAAATGGGATACTTCCTAAAAACCTAATACATATTTTCTCTGATGTATACTTAAGGAGACTGTACACAATTGGCTAGGTTTTTAAGTTTGCCTTTTCATTACATAGCTTAACAAGAGAAAACATCCCCTGTACTTCTTTTGAATATGAATACAGAATTACAGGCAGATTCTATTCTGTATTTATCATGATCCAATCCAAAAGTGTTTTTGTCTTTCATCGTTCCCAACATTTGCATCTTACATGCCAGTTCTGTGTTTTGAGCAAATCCTTCCCCTATAAAAAAAGTATATGGTTGATAGGCTCAAAAATTAACAATCGGAAGAATAGAGGAAACTGTTCTATGGATATTTTAAAACCATTCTAATAGAGGAAACTTGAGCTCATTCTTAAACCACCAAAATGTCATTAATAAAAACTCTGATCAATGCATACATTAGGCTACAGCAATGAATACTGAGGAGTTCACAAGAAGAAGTGAAACACTAGGACTAAACTGTTGAGAAATGTGAACGGAAAAACAACCACCCAAAGTATTCTAAATACACAGAGCTATGTCATGTTAACTGTGTGACTCTAGTGCTGTGTACATCCTAGCTCCACAATTCACATGCACACGTTTTTCCACTTGCTGTTAAACAACGTGTAATAGCTAGAAATCAGAAGATGAAACATGCTGTAGATGAGGCAACCCATTTATTCTGCCCCCTCCCCAAATCACCCCCCACACAGCAATGCTGGGAGGGGAAAAGGAAGTTTCTGCTTTTCCAAAACAAAACCCAGGAAAGGGGGGCGGTTGGGGGGCGGTTGGGGGAGACCCAAGCCCTATCTGAATTCTTCAACCGCTTTGTATACAGAGTCAGACCATCTTACTTCACATTCTTTTTGCAACTATGATCCTGTTAAGAATTGTCATTGACAAGGCAGGCTTTCCTCTCCTTCCCCCCCCAAAAGAGATGATCACTATTTTAAAAAAGTAATATCTAACAAAGGTCACAGCTTGAGATGACTGCATTATCTCTTTTTTAAAAATGCTTCCATAGACCATAATAATAATAATAATAATGATAATAAAAATAAAGTCACGTAAGAAGTTCAGTGGTCAAGATTCAAAAGCGGGCACAGAAAAAGTGCTACTCACCCAGCAATTCAAATTGAGATGCCAGCAGCCGAACTGCTGGAACAGAGAGAACCCAGAGGCAAGTGCTCTTCCTTTACCACTCAAATCTTCCATTCCCACTAAAATTGCATCCCTCGGGTACATAACAGCTTTGTCTTGCCTTCTCTTAACCTCAAAAACTTTTTTTCCCTTTACTGTCTAGATGCCAATTTTGCTGGCTTTGTATTATTTTCCTTGCAGCTTTCTCTCTCTCTCCTTCTCTTTTCCTCCCCCACCCCCCTCACTTAAAGTACTGGAAAACCTGTCTTAAAAGATCAAGATGTCTCCAGTTTTGGGGCCTGGTGTTTTCTGAATGCTCAAAATCCACTGTCATGTTGGCTGCGAGAAGTGTCTTATTTCTCAAAGTGTCTGCTGCGGATATCAAAACGTAGAAAAACCTCCTCTCTTTTCTAACGTACCACTTTACTGTCCTTTCAGGGAGGCGAGGGAAAGGCTCATTTTTCTACTCAGGTATGCCTGCTAAGGGCAGCTTAAAAAGCAGTTACCTTGAAAATCAATGACAATGCTACCACAGCTCAGATTGTTCAGGTATCACGAAGTGTGGCGAGGAAACAACAGCCGGCCGTGAGGGAGCATGATCAGCTAAGTGTAGCAAGCAGGCACTTTATCTGCAAGATTGTTAAATCCCTCAAAATGTATTTTGTGGGGAGAGAACTGCGAAAAAAAGTATATTTTATTGTCACTGTAACATGGAAATGACACTCAGTAGGTCTCTGCCATTATCTCTGGTCTCTTCCCCCCACCTCACACCCCCTCCATCCTTTTTTCTCCCGGTGTCAAAGATTTGGCTTGATTTTTTTTTACTAACCCCTTCTATAAAAAGGCAATGCAAGAGTAGTTTTTCCTGTTGCTAAACTTTTAGTGCTTAAAGTACTATCCAGCAGCTATTGTAATTTTGCAAGGTTCCCCTGAGAAAGGACCAAAAGAGATACTGAGATATCAGTAAATTGAACTTCCCCCCCTCATTGTATCTTCTAAGTTATCCAAGTCGGTCCCATTACATATCTACTAAGATGAACAGTTGCAAGGATTGTTTTCTAATTCAGAATTGGTAAGCTTAAGCACATCATTACTTACACTAAAAAAAAGAGAAAAAGTTGTAAAGTGGTTAAACTTATTTTGAAACAAGGGAAAACTATAAAAGGGTGATCAAACCACAAACAATTACTAAACCACAATCCCCCCTTTTAGTGAGTGAGTCTTATGAATGCAAAGAGAACCAGAGTATATATCGAAAGTGATTGCCATGTGAGATTTACACCCCTGGACCTGAACTGAGGGGAGGACAGTTGCAAAGGTTGCTTCCCCTATTTAGAGTTGTACAACTTCTACGATGTACTTCTCCCCCACCCTTTTAAAAAAAAAAAAGAAGAAAAAAACCAAGCAAACATTAAGATGCTCTAGACATGCAACACCTTGAAGATCTTCCTGTTTGTTTTCATGATGACAATTTTACAGCAACGGATTAATCTGAGAGTATACTTAAGAAATTGCACGATGCAAATGGATGAAAAGGAAGGGTGGCTGGGTGGTGGTTGTGGTGGTGGAGAATATCCCAAACTGAGACTTTTGGAAAGATTTAAGAGACGATATCCAACAGAGAGTGAATTCTTCCGATTTTCCTTCCTTTACCACCAACCCCTTCTACACTTATCCGGCCTTCGCATGTAAAGTGTCACCCAGCAATCTTTAAGACCCTTAATACCAAAACAAAACCGGGCAATTTCCCTTTACATGGCAATAACAAAAGCAACGAGACTCCAGTTTGACAAGTAAAAAGCCCCAACAACACGGCAACTAATTGCCTTCCCTCCCCCTATTCACAGCGGCCACCACACTCCAGCGGCTGCCTTTGTCACACGTGCAATTTCTTAAGTAAACTGCAACTTCTCTTGCTGGTGACGGACAGTTCCCAACCATTTAGCAACAATAACTTATAAAGTGCAGCAAATGGGATGGTCAACTTTAACCTAGGAATTTGCTTTCTGGCTCTCCCAAAAGATAGGAGGAAAATTGAAACAACATGATAAGCCAACGCATTCCAGACCTCCTCTAATTTTATTTTTTTTCCTTCCCTTTCCTTACACAGTACATGCATCTCCCAAATTTCTTCAAAACCTCTCCTCACCACAAACCGCCTGAACTTACTAAAAGACCCAACTGGCTCAGTACTCTAGTTGAGATCCTGTCACTGACATTTTCCAAAATGTTATGGGCGTGCAGCCCTAAATGGAAAGGAAATACAACTAATTAACAGAGTGATCAAATGTTAGAAGCCACAGAAGAATGAGGCAGCAGCCAGAGCCCCTCTATGAAACTCTTTCCTTAGCATGAAATTGCAATCACACAGAGCTGCAGTTCACATCACACATTCTTAGA